>CAMPDV010003587.1:0-46344 GCA_946699065.1 Loxodes magnus
TAGTTAAACTGAAATTCTATCTTCTTTTCTTACTTTACTTCTTCACTTTTCAAATCACTAACTTCTTTTATATGCTTATTATTTAAACTGAAATTCTATCTTCTTTTCTTACTTTACTTCTTTTATTTTCAAATCACTAACTTCTTTTATATGCTTATTATTTAAACTGAAATTCTATCTTCTTTTCTTACTTTACTTCTTTTATTTTCAAATCACTAACTTCTTTTATATGCTTACTACTTAAAACTGAAATTCTATCTTCTTTTCTTACTTTACTTCTTCACTTTTCAAATCACTAACTTCTTTTATATGCTTACTACTTAAAACTGAAATTCTATCTTCTTTTCTTACTTTACTTCTTCACTTTTCAAATCACTAACTTCTTTTATATGCTTACTACTTAAAACTGAAATTATATCTTCTTTTCTTACTTTACTTCTTTTATTTTCAAATCACTAACTTCTTTTATATGCTTACTACTTAAAACTGAAATTCTATCTTCTTTTCTTACTTTACTTCTTCACTTTTCAAATCACTAACTTCTTTTATATGCTTACTACTTAAAACTGAAATTCTATCTTCTTTTCTTACTTTACTTCTTCACTTTTCAAATCACTAACTTCTTTTATATGCTTACTACTTAAAACTGAAATTCTATCTTCTTTTCTTACTTTACTTCTTTTATTTTCAAATCACTAACTTCTTTTATATGCTTACTACTTAAAACTGAAATTCTATCTTCTTTTCTTACTTTACTTCTTCACTTTTCAAATCACTAACTTCTTTTATATGCTTATTATTTAAAACTGAAATTCTATCTTCTTTTCTTACTTTACTTCTTTTATTTTCAAATCACTAACTTCTTTTATATGCTTACTACTTAAAACTGAAATTCTATCTTCTTTTCTTACTTTACTTCTTCACTTTTCAAATCACTAACTTCTTTTATATGCTTACTACTTAAAACTGAAATTCTATCTTCTTTTCTTACTTTACTTCTTTTATTTTCAAATCACTAACTTCTTTTATATGCTTACTAGTTAAACTGAAATTCTATCTTCTTTTCTTACTTTACTTCTTCACTTTTCAAATCACTAACTTCTTTTATATGCTTATTATTTAAAACTGAAATTCTATCTTCTTTTCTTACTTTACTTCTTTTATTTTCAAATCACTAACTTCTTTTATATGCTTACTACTTAAAACTGAAATTCTATCTTCTTTTCTTACTTTACTTCTTCACTTTTCAAATCACTTACTTCTTTTATATGCTTACTACTTAAAACTGAAATTCTATCTTCTTTTCTTACTTTACTTCTTTTATTTTCAAATCACTAACTTCTTTTATATGCTTACTAGTTAAACTGAAATTCTATCTTCTTTTCTTACTTTACTTCTTCACTTTTCAAATCACTAACTTCTTTTATATGCTTATTATTTAAACTGAAATTCTATCTTCTTTTCTTACTTTACTTCTTCACTTTTCAAATCACTAACTTCTTTTATATGCTTATTATTTAAACTGAAATTCTATCTTCTTTTCTTACTTTACTTCTTTTATTTTCAAATCACTAACTTCTTTTATATGCTTACTAGTTAAACTGAAATTCTATCTTCTTTTCTTACTTTACTTCTTCACTTTTCAAATCACTAACTTCTTTTATATGCTTACTACTTAAAACTGAAATTCTATCTTCTTTTCTTACTTTACTTCTTCACTTTTCAAATCACTAACTTCTTTTATATGCTTATTATTTAAACTGAAATTCTATCTTCTTTTCTTACTTTACTTCTTTTATTTTCAAATCACTAACTTCTTTTATATGCTTACTACTTAAAACTGAAATTCTATCTTCTTTTCTTACTTTACTTCTTCACTTTTCAAATCACTAACTTCTTTTATATGCTTACTACTTAAAACTGAAATTCTATCACCTTTTCTTACTTTACTTCTTCACTTTTCAAATCACTTACTTCTTTTATATGCTTACTACTTAAAACTGAAATTCTATCTTCTTTTCTTACTTTACTTCTTTTATTTTCAAATCACTAACTTCTTTTATATGCTTACTAGTTAAACTGAAATTCTATCTTCTTTTCTTACTTTACTTCTTCACTTTTCAAATCACTAACTTCTTTTATATG
The DNA here is from genome assembly GCA_946699065.1 of Loxodes magnus. Lineage (NCBI taxonomy): Eukaryota > Ciliophora > Karyorelictea > Loxodida > Loxodidae > Loxodes > Loxodes magnus. The sequence continues at coordinate 2,146 of CAMPDV010003587.1, forward strand.
CTTACTACTTAAAACTGAAATTCTATCTTCTTTTCTTACTTTACTTCTTTTATTTTCAAATCACTAACTTCTTTTATATGCTTACTACTTAAAACTGAAATTCTATCTTCTTTTCTTACTTTACTTCTTCACTTTTCAAATCACTAACTTCTTTTATATGCTTATTATTTAAAACTGAAATTCTATCTTCTTTTCTTACTTTACTTCTTTTATTTTCAAATCACTAACTTCTTTTATATGCTTACTACTTAAAACTGAAATTCTATCTTCTTTTCTTACTTTACTTCTTCACTTTTCAAATCACTAACTTCTTTTATATGCTTACTACTTAAAACTGAAATTCTATCTTCTTTTCTTACTTTACTTCTTTTATTTTCAAATCACTAACTTCTTTTATATGCTTACTAGTTAAACTGAAATTCTATCTTCTTTTCTTACTTTACTTCTTCACTTTTCAAATCACTAACTTCTTTTATATGCTTATTATTTAAAACTGAAATTCTATCTTCTTTTCTTACTTTACTTCTTTTATTTTCAAATCACTAACTTCTTTTATATGCTTACTACTTAAAACTGAAATTCTATCTTCTTTTCTTACTTTACTTCTTCACTTTTCAAATCACTTACTTCTTTTATATGCTTACTACTTAAAACTGAAATTCTATCTTCTTTTCTTACTTTACTTCTTTTATTTTCAAATCACTAACTTCTTTTATATGCTTACTAGTTAAACTGAAATTCTATCTTCTTTTCTTACTTTACTTCTTCACTTTTCAAATCACTAACTTCTTTTATATGCTTATTATTTAAACTGAAATTCTATCTTCTTTTCTTACTTTACTTCTTCACTTTTCAAATCACTAACTTCTTTTATATGCTTATTATTTAAACTGAAATTCTATCTTCTTTTCTTACTTTACTTCTTTTATTTTCAAATCACTAACTTCTTTTATATGCTTACTAGTTAAACTGAAATTCTATCTTCTTTTCTTACTTTACTTCTTCACTTTTCAAATCACTAACTTCTTTTATATGCTTACTACTTAAAACTGAAATTCTATCTTCTTTTCTTACTTTACTTCTTCACTTTTCAAATCACTAACTTCTTTTATATGCTTATTATTTAAACTGAAATTCTATCTTCTTTTCTTACTTTACTTCTTTTATTTTCAAATCACTAACTTCTTTTATATGCTTACTACTTAAAACTGAAATTCTATCTTCTTTTCTTACTTTACTTCTTCACTTTTCAAATCACTAACTTCTTTTATATGCTTACTACTTAAAACTGAAATTCTATCACCTTTTCTTACTTTACTTCTTCACTTTTCAAATCACTTACTTCTTTTATATGCTTACTACTTAAAACTGAAATTCTATCTTCTTTTCTTACTTTACTTCTTTTATTTTCAAATCACTAACTTCTTTTATATGCTTACTAGTTAAACTGAAATTCTATCTTCTTTTCTTACTTTACTTCTTCACTTTTCAAATCACTAACTTCTTTTATATGCTTATTATTTAAAACTGAAATTCTATCTTCTTTTCTTACTTTACTTCTTCACTTTTCAAATCACTAACTTCTTTTATATGCTTATTATTTAAACTGAAATTCTATCTTCTTTTCTTACTTTACTTCTTTTATTTTCAAATCACTAACTTCTTTTATATGCTTACTACTTAAAACTGAAATTCTATCTTCTTTTCTTACTTTACTTCTTCACTTTTCAAATCACTAACTTCTTTTATATGCTTACTACTTAAAACTGAAATTCTATCTTCTTTTCTTACTTTACTTCTTCACTTTTCAAATCACTAACTTCTTTTATATGCTTATTATTTAAAACTGAAATTCTATCTTCTTTTCTTACTTTACTTCTTCACTTTTCAAATCACTAACTTCTTTTATATGCTTACTAGTTAAACTGAAATTCTATCACCTTTTCTTACTTTACTTCTTCACTTTTCAAATCACTAACTTCTTTTATATGCTTATTATTTAAACTGAAATTCTATCTTCTTTTCTTACTTTACTTCTTCACTTTTCAAATCACTAACTTCTTTTATATGCTTACTAGTTAAACTGAAATTCTATCACCTTTTCTAACTTTACTTCTTTTATTTTCAAATCACTAACTTCTTTTATATGCTTACTAGTTAAACTGAAATTCTATCTTCTTTTCTTACTTTACTTCTTTTATTTTCAAATCACTAACTTCTTTTATATGCTTACTACTTAAAACTGAAATTCTATCACCTTTTCTTACTTTACTTCTTCACTTTTCAAATCACTAACTTCTTTTATATGCTTATTATTTAAACTGAAATTCTATCTTCTTTTCTTACTTTACTTCTTCACTTTTCAAATCACTAACTTCTTTTATATGCTTACTACTTAAAACTGAAATTCTATCTTCTTTTCTTACTTTACTTCTTCACTTTTCAAATCACTAACTTCTTTTATATGCTTACTACTTAAAACTGAAATCCTATCTTCTTTTCTTACTTTACTTCTTCACTTTTCAAATCACTAACTTCTTTTATATGCTTACTAGTTAAACTGAAATTCTATCTTCTTTTCTTACTTTACTTCTTTTATTTTCAAATCACTAACTTCTTTTATATGCTTACTACTTAAAACTGAAATTCTATCACCTTTTCTTACTTTACTTCTTCACTTTTCAAATCACTAACTTCTTTTATATGCTTATTATTTAAACTGAAATTCTATCTTCTTTTCTTACTTTACTTCTTCACTTTTCAAATCACTAACTTCTTTTATATGCTTACTACTTAAAACTGAAATTCTATCTTCTTTTCTTACTTTACTTCTTCACTTTTCAAATCACTAACTTCTTTTATATGCTTACTACTTAAAACTGAAATCCTATCTTCTTTTCTTACTTTACTTCTTCACTTTTCAAATCACTAACTTCTTTTATATGCTTACTACTTAAAACTGAAATTCTATCACCTTTTCTTACTTTACTTCTTCACTTTTCAAATCACTAACTTCTTTTATATGCTTATTATTTAAACTGAAATTCTATCTTCTTTTCTTACTTTACTTCTTTTATTTTCAAATCACTAACTTCTTTTATATGCTTATTATTTAAACTGAAATTCTATCTTCTTTTCTTACTTTACTTCTTCACTTTTCAAATCACTTACTTCTTTTATATGCTTACTACTTAAAACTGAAATTCTATCTTCTTTTCTTACTTTACTTCTTCACTTTTCAAATCACTAACTTCTTTTATATGCTTACTACTTAAAACTGAAATTCTATCTTCTTTTCTTACTTTACTTCTTTTATTTTCAAATTACTAACTTCTTTTATATGCTTACTAGTTAAACTGAAATTCTATCTTCTTTTCTTACTTTACTTCTTCACTTTTCAAATCACTAACTTCTTTTATATGCTTATTATTTAAACTGAAATTCTATCTTCTTTTCTTACTTTACTTCTTTTATTTTCAAATCACTAACTTCTTTTATATGCTTATTATTTAAACTGAAATTCTATCTTCTTTTCTTACTTTACTTCTTTTATTTTCAAATCACTAACTTCTTTTATATGCTTACTACTTAAAACTGAAATTCTATCTTCTTTTCTTACTTTACTTCTTTTATTTTCAAATCACTAACTTCTTTTATATGCTTACTACTTAAAACTGAAATTCTATCTTCTTTTCTTACTTTACTTCTTCACTTTTCAAATCACTAACTTCTTTTATATGCTTACTAGTTAAACTGAAATTCTATCTTCTTTTCTTACTTTACTTCTTCACTTTTCAAATCACTAACTTCTTTTATATGCTTATTATTTAAAACTGAAATTCTATCTTCTTTTCTTACTTTACTTCTTTTATTTTCAAATCACTAACTTCTTTTATATGCTTACTACTTAAAACTGAAATTCTATCTTCTTTTCTTACTTTACTTCTTCACTTTTCAAATCACTAACTTCTTTTATATGCTTACTACTTAAAACTGAAATTCTATCTTCTTTTCTTACTTTACTTCTTTTATTTTCAAATCACTAACTTCTTTTATATGCTTACTAGTTAAACTGAAATTCTATCTTCTTTTCTTACTTTACTTCTTCACTTTTCAAATCACTAACTTCTTTTATATGCTTATTATTTAAAACTGAAATTCTATCTTCTTTTCTTACTTTACTTCTTTTATTTTCAAATCACTAACTTCTTTTATATGCTTACTACTTAAAACTGAAATTCTATCTTCTTTTCTTACTTTACTTCTTCACTTTTCAAATCACTTACTTCTTTTATATGCTTACTACTTAAAACTGAAATTCTATCTTCTTTTCTTACTTTACTTCTTCACTTTTCAAATCACTAACTTCTTTTATATGCTTACTAGTTAAACTGAAATTCTATCTTCTTTTCTTACTTTACTTCTTCACTTTTCAAATCACTAACTTCTTTTATATGCTTATTATTTAAACTGAAATTCTATCTTCTTTTCTTACTTTACTTCTTCACTTTTCAAATCACTAACTTCTTTTATATGCTTATTATTTAAACTGAAATTCTATCTTCTTTTCTTACTTTACTTCTTTTATTTTCAAATCACTAACTTCTTTTATATGCTTACTACTTAAAACTGAAATTCTATCTTCTTTTCTTACTTTACTTCTTCACTTTTCAAATCACTAACTTCTTTTATATGCTTACTACTTAAAACTGAAATTCTATCTTCTTTTCTTACTTTACTTCTTCACTTTTCAAATCACTAACTTCTTTTATATGCTTACTACTTAAAACTGAAATTCTATCTTCTTTTCTTACTTTACTTCTTTTATTTTCAAATCACTAACTTCTTTTATATGCTTACTACTTAAAACCGAAATTCTATCTTCTTTTCTTACTTTACTTCTTCACTTTTCAAATCACTAACTTCTTTTATATGCTTATTATTTAAACTGAAATTCTATCTTCTTTTCTTACTTTACTTCTTCACTTTTCAAATCACTTACTTCTTTTATATGCTTACTACTTAAAACTGAAATTCTATCTTCTTTTCTTACTTTACTTCTTCACTTTTCAAATCACTAACTTCTTTTATATGCTTACTAGTTAAACTGAAATTCTATCACCTTTTCTTACTTTACTTCTTCACTTTTCAAATCACTAACTTCTTTTATATGCTTATTATTTAAACTGAAATTCTATCTTCTTTTCTTACTTTACTTCTTCACTTTTCAAATCACTAACTTCTTTTATATGCTTACTAGTTAAACTGAAATTCTATCACCTTTTCTAACTTTACTTCTTTTATTTTCAAATCACTAACTTCTTTTATATGCTTACTAGTTAAACTGAAATTCTATCTTCTTTTCTTACTTTACTTCTTTTATTTTCAAATCACTAACTTCTTTTATATGCTTACTACTTAAAACTGAAATTCTATCTTCTTTTCTTACTTTACTTCTTTTATTTTCAAATCACTAACTTCTTTTATATGCTTACTACTTAAAACCGAAATTCTATCTTCTTTTCTTACTTTACTTCTTCACTTTTCAAATCACTAACTTCTTTTATATGCTTATTATTTAAACTGAAATTCTATCTTCTTTTCTTACTTTACTTCTTCACTTTTCAAATCACTTACTTCTTTTATATGCTTACTACTTAAAACTGAAATTCTATCTTCTTTTCTTACTTTACTTCTTCACTTTTCAAATCACTAACTTCTTTTATATGCTTACTAGTTAAACTGAAATTCTATCACCTTTTCTTACTTTACTTCTTCACTTTTCAAATCACTAACTTCTTTTATATGCTTATTATTTAAAACTGAAATTCTATCTTCTTTTCTTACTTTACTTCTTCACTTTTCAAATCACTAACTTCTTTTATATGCTTATTATTTAAACTGAAATTCTATCACCTTTTCTAACTTTACTTCTTTTATTTTCAAATCACTAACTTCTTTTATATGCTTACTAGTTAAACTGAAATTCTATCTTCTTTTCTTACTTTACTTCTTTTATTTTCAAATCACTAACTTCTTTTATATGCTTACTACTTAAAACTGAAATTCTATCTTCTTTTCTTACTTTACTTCTTCACTTTTCAAATCACTAACTTCTTTTATATGCTTATTATTTAAACTGAAATTCTATCTTCTTTTCTTACTTTACTTCTTCACTTTTCAAATCACTAACTTCTTTTATATGCTTACTACTTAAAACTGAAATTCTATCTTCTTTTCTTACTTTACTTCTTCACTTTTCAAATCACTAACTTCTTTTATATGCTTACTAGTTAAACTGAAATTCTATCACCTTTTCTTACTTTACTTCTTCACTTTTCAAATCACTAACTTCTTTTATATGCTTATTATTTAAACTGAAATTCTATCTTCTTTTCTTACTTTACTTCTTCACTTTTCAAATCACTAACTTCTTTTATATGCTTACTAGTTAAACTGAAATTCTATCACCTTTTCTAACTTTACTTCTTTTATTTTCAAATCACTAACTTCTTTTATATGCTTACTAGTTAAACTGAAATTCTATCTTCTTTTCTTACTTTACTTCTTTTATTTTCAAATCACTAACTTCTTTTATATGCTTACTACTTAAAACTGAAATTCTATCTTCTTTTCTTACTTTACTTCTTCACTTTTCAAATCACTAACTTCTTTTATATGCTTATTATTTAAACTGAAATTCTATCTTCTTTTCTTACTTTACTTCTTCACTTTTCAAATCACTAACTTCTTTTATATGCTTACTACTTAAAACTGAAATTCTATCTTCTTTTCTTACTTTACTTCTTCACTTTTCAAATCACTAACTTCTTTTATATGCTTACTACTTAAAACTGAAATCCTATCTTCTTTTCTTACTTTACTTCTTCACTTTTCAAATCACTTACTTCTTTTATATGCTTACTAGTTAAACTGAAATTCTATCACCTTTTCTTACTTTACTTCTTCACTTTTCAAATCACTAACTTCTTTTATATGCTTACTACTTAAAACTGAAATTATATCTTCTTTTTTTACTTTACTTCTTTTATTTTCATATCACTAACTTCATTTATATGCTTACTAGTTAAACTGAAATTCTATCACCTTTTCTTACTTTACTTCTTCACTTTTCAAATCACTAACTTCTTTTATATGCTTACTACTTAAAACTGAAATTCTATCTTCTTTTCTTACTTTACTTCTTTTATTTTCAAATCACTAACTTCTTTTATATGCTTACTAGTTAAACTGAAATTCTATCTTCTTTTCTTACTTTACTTCTTCACTTTTCAAATCACTAACTTCTTTTATATGCTTATTATTTAAAACTGAAATTCTATCTTCTTTTCTTACTTTACTTCTTCACTTTTCAAATCACTAACTTCTTTTATATGCTTATTATTTAAAACTGAAATTCTATCTTCTTTTCTTACTTTACTTCTTCACTTTTCAAATCACTAACTTCTTTTATATGCTTACTACTTAAAACTGAAATTCTATCTTCTTTTCTTACTTTACTTCTTCACTTTTCAAATCACTAACTTCTTTTATATGCTTATTATTTAAAACTGAAATTCTATCTTCTTTTCTTACTTTACTTCTTTTATTTTCAAATCACTAACTTCTTTTATATGCTTACTACTTAAAACTGAAATTCTATCTTCTTTTCTTACTTTACTTCTTCACTTTTCAAATCACTAACTTCTTTTATATGCTTATTATTTAAACTGAAATTCTATCTTCTTTTCTTACTTTACTTCTTCACTTTTCAAATCACTAACTTCTTTTATATGCTTACTACTTAAAACTGAAATTCTATCTTCTTTTCTTACTTTACTTCTTTTATTTTCAAATCACTAACTTCTTTTATATGCTTACTACTTAAAACTGAAATTCTATCTTCTTTTCTTACTTTACTTCTTCACTTTTCAAATCACTTACTTCTTTTATATGCTTACTACTTAAAACTGAAATTCTATCTTCTTTTCTTACTTTACTTCTTTTATTTTCAAATCACTAACTTCTTTTATATGCTTACTAGTTAAAACTGAAATTCTATCACCTTTTCTTACTTTACTTCTTTTATTTTCAAATCACTTACTTCTTTTATATGCTTACTACTTAAAACTGAAATTCTATCTTCTTTTCTTACTTTACTTCTTTTAGTTTCAAATCACTAACTTCTTTTATATGCTTACTAGTTAAACTGAAATTCTATCACCTTTTCTTACTTTACTTCTTCACTTTTCATATCACTAACTTCATTTATATGCTTACTAGTTAAACTGAAATTCTATCACCTTTTCTTACTTTACTTCTTCACTTTTCAAATCACTAACTTCTTTTATATGCTTACTACTTAAAACTGAAATTCTATCTTCTTTTCTTACTTTACTTCTTTTATTTTCAAATCACTAACTTCTTTTATATGCTTACTAGTTAAACTGAAATTCTATCTTCTTTTCTTACTTTACTTCTTCACTTTTCAAATCACTAACTTCTTTTATATGCTTATTATTTAAAACTGAAATTCTATCTTCTTTTCTTACTTTACTTCTTCACTTTTCAAATCACTAACTTCTTTTATATGCTTACTACTTAAAACTGAAATTCTATCTTCTTTTCTTACTTTACTTCTTCACTTTTCAAATCACTAACTTCTTTTATATGCTTATTATTTAAAACTGAAATTCTATCTTCTTTTCTTACTTTACTTCTTTTATTTTCAAATCACTAACTTCTTTTATATGCTTACTAGTTAAACTGAAATTCTATCTTCTTTTCTTACTTTACTTCTTCACTTTTCAAATCACTAACTTCTTTTATATGCTTATTATTTAAACTGAAATTCTATCTTCTTTTCTTACTTTACTTCTTTTATTTTCAAATCACTAACTTCTTTTATATGCTTACTAGTTAAACTGAAATTCTATCACCTTTTCTTACTTTACTTCTTTTATTTTCAAATCACTAACTTCTTTTATATGCTTACTACTTAAAACTGAAATTCTATCACCTTTTCTTACTTTACTTCTTCACTTTTCAAATCACTAACTTCTTTTATATGCTTACTAGTTAAACTGAAATTCTATCACCTTTTCTTACTTTACATCTTTTATTTTCAAATCACTAACTTCTTTTATATGCTTACTACTTAAACTGAAATTCTATCTTCTTTTCTTACTTTACTTCTTCACTTTTCAAATCACTAACTTCTTTTATATGCTTACTAGTTAAACTGAAATTCTATCTTCTTTTCTTACTTTACTTCTTCACTTTTCAAATCACTAACTTCTTTTATATGCTTACTACTTAAAACTGAAATTCTATCTTCTTTTCTTACTTTACTTCTTCACTTTTCAAATCACTAACTTCTTTTATATGCTTACTACTTAAAACTGAAATTCTATCTTCTTTTCTTACTTTACTTCTTCACTTTTCAAATCACTAACTTCTTTTATATGCTTACTAGTTAAACTGAAATTCTATCACCTTTTCTTACTTTACTTCTTCACTTTTCAAATCACTAACTTCTTTTATATGCTTACTAGTTAAACTGAAATTCTATCACCTTTTCTTACTTTACTTCTTCACTTTTCAAATCACTAACTTCTTTTATATGCTTACTAGTTAAACTGAAATTCTATCTTCTTTTCTTACTTTACTTCTTTTATTTTCAAATCACTAACTTCTTTTATATGCTTACTACTTAAACTGAAATTCTATCTTCTTTTCTTACTTTACTTCTTTTATTTTCAAATCACTAACTTCTTTTATATGCTTACTAGTTAAACTGAAATTCTATCACCTTTTCTAACTTTACTTCTTTTATTTTCAAATCACTAACTTCTTTTATATGCTTACTACTTAAAACTGAAATTCTATCTTCTTTTCTTACTTTACTTCTTCACTTTTCAAATCACTAACTTCTTTTATATGCTTACTACTTAAAACTGAAATTCTATCTTCTTTTCTTACTTTACTTCTTCACTTTTCAAATCACTTACTTCTTTTATATGCTTACTAGTTAAACTGAAATTCTATCACCTTTTCTTACTTTACTTCTTCACTTTTCAAATCACTAACTTCTTTTATATGCTTATTATTTAAACTGAAATTCTATCTTCTTTTCTTACTTTACTTCTTCACTTTTCAAATCACTAACTTCTTTTATATGCTTACTACTTAAAACTGAAATTCTATCTTCTTTTCTTACTTTACTTCTTCACTTTTCAAATCACTAACTTCTTTTATATGCTTACTACTTAAAACTGAAATTCTATCTTCTTTTCTTACTTTACTTCTTCACTTTTCAAATCACTAACTTCTTTTATATGCTTATTATTTAAACTGAAATTCTATCTTCTTTTCTTACTTTACTTCTTTTATTTTCAAATCACTAACTTCTTTTATATGCTTATTATTTAAACTGAAATTCTATCTTCTTTTCTTACTTTACTTCTTCACTTTTCAAATCACTAACTTCTTTTATATGCTAAATAGTTAAACTGAAATTCTATCACCTTTTCTTACTTTACTTCTTCACTTTTCAAATCACTAACTTCTTTTATATGCTTACTACTTAAAACTGAAATTCTATCTTCTTTTCTTACTTTACTTCTTCACTTTTCAAATCACTAACTTCTTTTATATGCTTACTAGTTAAACTGAAATTCTATCACCTTTTCTAACTTTACTTCTTTTATTTTCAAATCACTAACTTCTTTTATATGCTTACTAGTTAAACTGAAATTCTATCTTCTTTTCTTACTTTACTTCTTTTATTTTCAAATCACTAACTTCTTTTATATGCTTACTACTTAAAACCGAAATTCTATCTTCTTTTCTTACTTTACTTCTTCACTTTTCAAATCACTAACTTCTTTTATATGCTTATTATTTAAACTGAAATTCTATCTTCTTTTCTTACTTTACTTCTTCACTTTTCAAATCACTAACTTCTTTTATATGCTTACTACTTAAAACTGAAATTCTATCTTCTTTTCTTACTTTACTTCTTCACTTTTCAAATCACTTACTTCTTTTATATGCTTACTACTTAAAACTGAAATTCTATCTTCTTTTCTTACTTTACTTCTTCACTTTTCAAATCACTAACTTCTTTTATATGCTTACTAGTTAAACTGAAATTCTATCACCTTTTCTTACTTTACTTCTTCACTTTTCAAATCACTAACTTCTTTTATATGCTTACTAGTTAAACTGAAATTCTATCTTCTTTTCTTACTTTACTTCTTCACTTTTCAAATCACTAACTTCTTTTATATGCTTACTAGTTAAACTGAAATTCTATCACCTTTTCTTACTTTACTTCTTCACTTTTCAAATCACTAACTTCTTTTATATGCTTACTAGTTAAACTGAAATTCTATCACCTTTTCTTACTTTACTTCTACACTTTTCAAATAACTTACTTCTTTTATATGCTTACTAGTTAAACTGAAATTCTATCTTCTTTTCTTACTTTACTTCTTCACTTTTCAAATCACTAACTTCTTTTATATGCTTACTAGTTAAACTGAAATTCTATCACCTTTTCTTACTTTACTTCTTTTATTTTCAAATCACTAACTTCTTTTATATGCTTACTAGTTAAACTGAAATTCAATCACCTTTTCTTACTTTACTTCTTCACTTTTCAAATCACTAACTTCTTTTATATGCTTACTACTTAAAACTGAAATTCAATCACCTTTTCTTACTTTACTTCTTCACTTTTCAAATCACTAACTTCTTTTATATGCTTACTACTTAAAACTGAAATTCTATCTTCTTTTCTTACTTTACTTCTTCACTTTTCAAATCACTAACTTCTTTTATATGCTTACTACTTAAAACTGAAATTCTATCACCTTTTCTTACTTTACTTCTTTTATTTTCAAATCACTAACTTCTTTTATATGCTTATTATTTAAACTGAAATTCTATCTTCTTTTCTTACTTTACTTCTTCACTTTTCAAATCACTTACTTCTTTTATATGCTTACTAGTTAAACTGAAATTCTATCTTCTTTTCTTACTTTACTTCTTCACTTTTCAAATCACTAACTTCTTTTATATGCTTACTAGTTAAACTGAAATTCTATCACCTTTTCTTACTTTACTTCTTCACTTTTCAAATCACTAACTTCTTTTATATGCTTACTACTTAAAACTGAAATTCTATCTTCTTTTCTTACTTTACTTCTTCACTTTTCAAATCACTAACTTCTTTTATATGCTTACTACTTAAAACTGAAATTCTATCACCTTTTCTTACTTTACTTCTTCACTTTTCAAATCACTAACTTCTTTTATATGCTTACTACTTAAAACTGAAATTCTATCTTCTTTTCTTACTTTATTCTTTTATTTTCAAATCACTAACTTCTTTTATATGCTTACTAGTTAAACTGAAATTCTATCTTCTTTTCTTACTTTACTTCTTCACTTTTCAAATCACTAACTTCTTTTATATGCTTACTACTTAAAACTGAAATTCTATCTTCTTTTCTTACTTTACTTCTTTTATTTTCAAATCACTAACTTCTTTTATATGCTTACTACTTAAAACTGAAATTCTATCTTCTTTTCTTACTTTACTTCTTTTATTTTCAAATCACTAACTTCTTTTATATGCTTATTATTTAAACTGAAATTCTATCACCTTTTCTTACTTTACTTCTTTTATTTTCAAATCACTAACTTCTTTTATATGCTTACTAGTTAAACTGAAATTCTATCTTCTTTTCTTACTTTACATCTTTTATTTTCAAATCACTAACTTCTTTTATATGCTTACTAGTTAAACTGAAATTCTATCACCTTTTCTTACTTTACTTCTTCACTTTTCAAATCACTAACTTCTTTTATATGCTTACTACTTAAAACTGAAATTCTATCTTCTTTTCTGACTTTACTTCTTCACTTTTCAAATCACTAACTTCTTTTATATGCTTACTAGTTAAACTGAAATTCTATCACCTTTTCTTACTTTACTTCTTTTATTTTCAAATCACTAACTTCTTTTATATGCTTACTAGTTAAACTGAAATTCTATCTTCTTTTCTTACTTTACTTCTTTTATTTTCAAATCACTAACTTCTTTTATATGCTTACTAGTTAAACTGAATTTCTATCACCTTTTCTTACTTTACTTCTTCACTTTTCAAATCACTAACTTCTTTTATATGCTTACTACTTAAAACTGAAATTCTATCTTCTTTTCTTACTTTACTTCTTCACTTTTCAAATCACTAACTTCTTTTATATGCTTACTACTTAAAACTGAAATTCTATCACCTTTTCTAACTTTACTTCTTTTATTTTCAAATCACTAACTTCTTTTATATGCTTACTAGTTAAACTGAAATTCTATCACCTTTTCTTACTTTACTTCTTTTATTTTAAAATCACTAACTTCTTTTATATGCTTACTAGTTAAACTGAAATTCTATCACCTTTTCTTACTTTACTTCTACACTTTTCAAATCACTAACTTCTTTTATATGCTTACTAGTTAAAACTGAAATTCTATCACCTTTTCTTACTTTACTTCTTCACTTTTCAAATCACTAACTTCTTTTATATGCTTACTACTTAAAACTGAAATTCTATCTTCTTTTCTTACTTTACTTCTTCACTTTTCAAATCACTAACTTCTTTTATATGCTTACTACTTAAAACTGAAATTCTATCTTCTTTTCTTACTTTACTTCTTCACTTTTCAAATCACTAACTTCTTTTATATGCTTACTACTTAAAACTGAAATTCTATCACCTTTTCTTACTTTACTTCTTCACTTTTCAAATCACTAACTTCTTTTATATGCTTACTAGTTAAAATGAAATTCTATCTTCTTTTCTTACTTTACTTCTTCACTTTTCAAATCACTAACTTCTTTTATATGCTTACTACTTAAAACTGAAATTCTATCTTCTTTTCTTACTTTACTTCTTCACTTTTCAAATCACTAACTTCTTTTATATGCTTACTACTTAAAACTGAAATTCTATCTTCTTTTCTTACTTTACTTCTTCACTTTTCAAATCACTAACTTCTTTTATATGCTTACTAGTTAAAACTGAAATTCTATCTTCTTTTCTTACTTTACTTCTTCACTTTTCAAATCACTAACTTCTTTTATATGCTTACTAGTTAAAACTGAAATTCTATCTTCTTTTCTTACTTTACTTCTTCACTTTTCAAATCACTAACTTCTTTTATATGCTTACTACTTAAAACTGAAATTCTATCACCTTTTCTTACTTTACTTCTTCACTTTTCAAATCACTAACTTCTTTATATGCTTACTACTTAAAACTGAAATTCTATCTTCTTTTCTTACTTTACTTCTTCACTTTTCAAATCACTTACTTCTTTTATATGCTTACTACTTAAAACTGAAATTCTATCTTCTTTTCTTACTTTACTTCTTCACTTTTCAAATCACTAACTTCTTTTATATGCTTACTAGTTAAAACTGAAATTCTATCACCTTTTCTTACTTTACTTCTTCACTTTTCAAATCACTAACTTCTTTTATATGCTTATTATTTAAACTGAAATTCTATCACCTTTTCTTACTTTACTTCTTTTATTTTCAAATCACTAACTTCTTTTATATGCTTACTACTTAAAACTGAAATTCTATCACCTTTTCTTACTTTACTTCTTCACTTTTCAAATCACTAACTTCTTTTATATGCTTACTACTTAAAACTGAAATTCTATCTTCTTTTCTTACTTTACTTCTTCACTTTTCAAATCACTAACTTCTTTTATATGCTTACTAGTTAAAACTGAAATTCTATCTTCTTTTCTTACTTTACTTCTTCACTTTTCAAATCACTTACTTCTTTTATATGCTTACTACTTAAAACTGAAATTCTATCTTCTTTTCTTACTTTACTTCTTCACTTTTCAAATCACTAACTTCTTTTATATGCTTACTACTTAAAACTGAAATTCTATCACCTTTTCTTACTTTACTTCTTCACTTTTCAAATCACTAACTTCTTTTATATGCTTACTAGTTAAAACTGAAATTCTATCTTCTTTTCTTACTTTACTTCTTCACTTTTCAAATCACTAACTTCTTTTATATGCTTATTATTTAAAACTGAAATTCTATCTTCTTTTCTTACTTTACTTCTTTTATTTTCAAATCACTAACTTCTTTTATATGCTTACTACTTAAAACTGAAATTCTATCTTCTTTTCTTACTTTACTTCTTCACTTTTCAAATCACTAACTTCTTTTATATGCTTATTATTTAAACTGAAATTCTATCTTCTTTTCTTACTTTACTTCTTCACTTTTCAAATCACTAACTTCTTTTATATGCTTACTACTTAAAACTGAAATTCTATCTTCTTTTCTTACTTTACTTCTTTTATTTTCAAATCACTAACTTCTTTTATATGCTTACTACTTAAAACTGAAATTCTATCTTCTTTTCTTACTTTACTTCTTCACTTTTCAAATCACTTACTTCTTTTATATGCTTACTACTTAAAACTGAAATTCTATCTTCTTTTCTTACTTTACTTCTTTTATTTTCAAATCACTAACTTCTTTTATATGCTTACTAGTTAAAACTGAAATTCTATCACCTTTTCTTACTTTACTTCTTTTATTTTCAAATCACTTACTTCTTTTATATGCTTACTACTTAAAACTGAAATTCTATCTTCTTTTCTTACTTTACTTCTTTTAGTTTCAAATCACTAACTTCTTTTATATGCTTACTAGTTAAACTGAAATTCTATCACCTTTTCTTACTTTACTTCTTCACTTTTCATATCACTAACTTCATTTATATGCTTACTAGTTAAACTGAAATTCTATCACCTTTTCTTACTTTACTTCTTCACTTTTCAAATCACTAACTTCTTTTATATGCTTACTACTTAAAACTGAAATTCTATCTTCTTTTCTTACTTTACTTCTTTTATTTTCAAATCACTAACTTCTTTTATATGCTTACTAGTTAAACTGAAATTCTATCTTCTTTTCTTACTTTACTTCTTCACTTTTCAAATCACTAACTTCTTTTATATGCTTATTATTTAAAACTGAAATTCTATCTTCTTTTCTTACTTTACTTCTTCACTTTTCAAATCACTAACTTCTTTTATATGCTTACTACTTAAAACTGAAATTCTATCTTCTTTTCTTACTTTACTTCTTCACTTTTCAAATCACTAACTTCTTTTATATGCTTATTATTTAAAACTGAAATTCTATCTTCTTTTCTTACTTTACTTCTTTTATTTTCAAATCACTAACTTCTTTTATATGCTTACTAGTTAAACTGAAATTCTATCTTCTTTTCTTACTTTACTTCTTCACTTTTCAAATCACTAACTTCTTTTATATGCTTATTATTTAAACTGAAATTCTATCTTCTTTTCTTACTTTACTTCTTTTATTTTCAAATCACTAACTTCTTTTATATGCTTACTAGTTAAACTGAAATTCTATCACCTTTTCTTACTTTACTTCTTTTATTTTCAAATCACTAACTTCTTTTATATGCTTACTACTTAAAACTGAAATTCTATCACCTTTTCTTACTTTACTTCTTCACTTTTCAAATCACTAACTTCTTTTATATGCTTACTAGTTAAACTGAAATTCTATCACCTTTTCTTACTTTACATCTTTTATTTTCAAATCACTAACTTCTTTTATATGCTTACTACTTAAACTGAAATTCTATCTTCTTTTCTTACTTTACTTCTTCACTTTTCAAATCACTAACTTCTTTTATATGCTTACTAGTTAAACTGAAATTCTATCTTCTTTTCTTACTTTACTTCTTCACTTTTCAAATCACTAACTTCTTTTATATGCTTACTACTTAAAACTGAAATTCTATCTTCTTTTCTTACTTTACTTCTTCACTTTTCAAATCACTAACTTCTTTTATATGCTTACTACTTAAAACTGAAATTCTATCTTCTTTTCTTACTTTACTTCTTCACTTTTCAAATCACTAACTTCTTTTATATGCTTACTAGTTAAACTGAAATTCTATCACCTTTTCTTACTTTACTTCTTCACTTTTCAAATCACTAACTTCTTTTATATGCTTACTAGTTAAACTGAAATTCTATCACCTTTTCTTACTTTACTTCTTCACTTTTCAAATCACTAACTTCTTTTATATGCTTACTAGTTAAACTGAAATTCTATCTTCTTTTCTTACTTTACTTCTTTTATTTTCAAATCACTAACTTCTTTTATATGCTTACTACTTAAACTGAAATTCTATCTTCTTTTCTTACTTTACTTCTTTTATTTTCAAATCACTAACTTCTTTTATATGCTTACTAGTTAAACTGAAATTCTATCACCTTTTCTAACTTTACTTCTTTTATTTTCAAATCACTAACTTCTTTTATATGCTTACTACTTAAAACTGAAATTCTATCTTCTTTTCTTACTTTACTTCTTCACTTTTCAAATCACTAACTTCTTTTATATGCTTACTACTTAAAACTGAAATTCTATCTTCTTTTCTTACTTTACTTCTTCACTTTTCAAATCACTTACTTCTTTTATATGCTTACTAGTTAAACTGAAATTCTATCACCTTTTCTTACTTTACTTCTTCACTTTTCAAATCACTAACTTCTTTTATATGCTTATTATTTAAACTGAAATTCTATCTTCTTTTCTTACTTTACTTCTTCACTTTTCAAATCACTAACTTCTTTTATATGCTTACTACTTAAAACTGAAATTCTATCTTCTTTTCTTACTTTACTTCTTCACTTTTCAAATCACTAACTTCTTTTATATGCTTACTACTTAAAACTGAAATTCTATCTTCTTTTCTTACTTTACTTCTTCACTTTTCAAATCACTAACTTCTTTTATATGCTTATTATTTAAACTGAAATTCTATCTTCTTTTCTTACTTTACTTCTTTTATTTTCAAATCACTAACTTCTTTTATATGCTTATTATTTAAACTGAAATTCTATCTTCTTTTCTTACTTTACTTCTTCACTTTTCAAATCACTAACTTCTTTTATATGCTAAATAGTTAAACTGAAATTCTATCACCTTTTCTTACTTTACTTCTTCACTTTTCAAATCACTAACTTCTTTTATATGCTTACTACTTAAAACTGAAATTCTATCTTCTTTTCTTACTTTACTTCTTCACTTTTCAAATCACTAACTTCTTTTATATGCTTACTAGTTAAACTGAAATTCTATCACCTTTTCTAACTTTACTTCTTTTATTTTCAAATCACTAACTTCTTTTATATGCTTACTAGTTAAACTGAAATTCTATCTTCTTTTCTTACTTTACTTCTTTTATTTTCAAATCACTAACTTCTTTTATATGCTTACTACTTAAACTGAAATTCTATCTTCTTTTCTTACTTTACTTCTTCACTTTTCAAATCACTAACTTCTTTTATATGCTTATTATTTAAACTGAAATCTATCTTCTTTTCTTACTTTACTTCTTCACTTTTCAAATCACTAACTTCTTTTATATGCTTACTACTTAAACTGAAATTCTATCTTCTTTTCTTACTTTACTTCTTCACTTTTCAAATCACTAACTTCTTTTATATGCTTACTACTTAAAACTGAAATTCTATCTTCTTTTCTTACTTTACTTCTTCACTTTTCAAATCACTAACTTCTTTTATATGCTTACTAGTTAAACTGAAATTCTATCACCTTTTCTTACTTTACTTCTTCACTTTTCAAATCACTAACTTCTTTTATATGAAATTCTGAAATCACCTTTTCTTACTTTACTTCTTTTATTTTCAAATCACTAACTTCTTTTATATGCTTACTAGTTAAACTGAAATTCTATCACCTTTTCTTACTTTACTTCTTCACTTTTCAAATCACTAACTTCTTTATATGCTTACTACTTAAAACTGAAATTCTATCTTCTTTTCTGACTTTACTTCTTCACTTTTCAAATCACTAACTTCTTTTATATGCTTACTAGTTAAACTGAAATTCTATCACCTTTTCTTACTTTACTTCTTTCACTTTTCAAATCACTAACTTCTTTTATATGCTTACTAGTTAAACTGAAATTCTATCTTCTTTTCTTACTTTACTTCTTTATTTTAAAATCACTAACTTCTTTTATATGCTTACTAGTTAAACTGAAATTCTATCTCTTTTCTTACTTTACTTCTTCACTTTTCAAATCACTAACTTCTTTTATATGCTTACTAGTTAAACTGAAATTCTATCTTCTTTTCTTACTTTACTTCTTTACTTTTCAAATCACTAACTTCTTTTATATGCTTACTAGTTAAACTGAAATTCTATCTTCTTTTCTTACTTTACTTCTTTCACTTTTCAAATCACTAACTTCTTTTATATGCTTACTACTTAAAACTGAAATTCTATCTTCTTTTCTTACTTTACTTCTTCACTTTTCAAATCACTAACTTCTTTTATATGCTTACTACTTAAAACTGAAATTCTATCTTCTTTTCTTACTTTACTTCTTCACTTTTCAAATCACTAACTTCTTTTATATGCTTACTAGTTAAACTGAACTTCTTCACTTTTCTACTCTTCTTTTTATGCTTATTATTTACTTCTATCTTCTTTTCTTACACTTTTATTTTCAAATCACTAACTTCTTTTATATGCTTACTACTTAAAACTGAAATTCTATCACCTTTTCTTACTTTACTTCTTCACTTTTCAAATCACTAACTTCTTTTATATGCTTACTACTTAAAACTGAAATTCTATCTTCTTTTCTGACTTTACTTCTTCACTTTTCAAATCACTAACTTCTTTTATATGCTTACTAGTAAAACTGAAATTCTATCACCTTTTCTTACTTTACTTCTTTCATTTTCAAATCACTAACTTCTTTTCTATGCTTACTACTTAAAACTGAAATTCTATCTTCTTTTCTGACTTTACTTCTTCATTTTCAAATCACTAACTTCTTTTATATGCTTACTAGTTAAACTGAAATTCTATCACCTTTTCTTACTTTACTTCTTCACTTTTCAAATCACTAACTTCTTTTATATGCTTACTACTTAAAACTGAAATTCTATCTTCTTTTCTTACTTTACTTCTTCACTTTTCAAATCACTAACTTCTTTTATATGCTTACTAGTTAAACTGAAACTTTTCTCATAACTTCTTTTATATGCTTACTTATCACTTTTCTTACTTTACTTCTTTTCAAATCACTAACTTCTTTTATATGCTTACTAGTTAAAACTGAAATTCTATCTTCTTTTCTTACTTTACTTCTTCACTTTTCAAATCACTAACTTCTTTTATATGCTTACTAGTTAAAACTGAAATTCTATCTTCTTTTCTTACTTTACTTCTTCACTTTTCAAATCACTAACTTCTTTTATATGCTTACTAGTTAAACTGAAATTCTATCACCTTTTCTTACTTTACTTCTTCACTTTTCAAATCACTAACTTCTTTTATATGCTTACTAGTTAAAACTGAAATTCTATCTTCTTTTCTTACTTTACTTCTTTCATTTTCAAATCACTAACTTCTTTTATATGCTTACTAGTTAAACTGAAATTCTATCTTCTTTTCTTACTTTACTTCTTCACTTTTCAAATCACTAACTTCTTTTATATGCTTACTAGTTAAAACTGAAATTCTATCTTCTTTTCTTACTTTACTTCTTCACTTTTCAAATCACTAACTTCTTTTATATGCTTACTAGTTAAACTGAAATTCTATCTTCTTTTCTTACTTTACTTCTTCACTTTTCAAAATCACTAACTTCTTTTATATGCTTACTAGTTAAAACTGAAATTCTATCTTCTTTTCTTACTTTACTTCTTCACTTTTCAAATCACTAACTTCTTTTATATGCTTACTATTTAAACTGAAATTCTATCTTCTTTTCTTACTTTACTTCTTTCATTTTCAAATCACTAACTTCTTTTATATGCTTACTAGTTAAACTGAAATTCTATCTTCTTTTCTTACTTTACTTCTTTTACTTTTCAAATCACTAACTTCTTTTATATGCTTATTATTTAAAACTGAAATTCTATCTTCTTTTCTTACTTTACTTCTTCACTTTTCAAATCACTAACTTCTTTTATATGCTTACTACTTAAAACTGAAATTCTATCTTCTTTTCTTACTTTACTTCTTCACTTTTCAAATCACTAACTTCTTTTATATGCTTATTATTTAAACTGAAATTCTATCTTCTTTTCTTACTTTACTTCTTTTATTTTCAAATCACTAACTTCTTTTATATGCTTACTAGTTAAACTGAAATTCTATCACCTTTTCTTACTTTACTTCTTCACTTTTCAAATCACTAACTTCTTTTATATGCTTACTAGTTAAACTGAAATTCTATCTTCTTTTCTTACTTTACTTCTTCACTTTTCAAATCACTAACTTCTTTTATATGCTTACTAGTTAAACTGAAATTCTATCTTCTTTTCTTACTTTACTTCTTCACTTTTCAAATCACTAACTTCTTTATATGCTTACTAGTTAAACTGAAATTCTATCTTCTTTTCTTACTTTACTTCTTCACTTTTCAAATCACTAACTTCTTTTATATGCTTACTAGTTAAACTGAAATTCTATCTTCTTTTCTTACTTTACTTCTTCACTTTTCAAATCACTAACTTCTTTATATGCTTACTAGTTAAACTGAAATTCTATCTTCTTTCTTACTTTACTTCTTCACTTTCAAATCACTAACTTCTTTTATATGCTTATTATTTAAACTGAAATTCTATCTTCTTTTCTTACTTTACTTCTTTATTTTCAAATCACTAACTTCTTTTATATGCTTACTAGTTAAACTGAAATTCTATCACCTTTCTTACTTTACTCTTTTATTTTCAAATCACTAACTTCTTTTATATGCTTACTAGTTAAACTGAAATTCTATCACCTTTTCTTACTTTACTTCTTTTATTTTCAAATCACTAACTTCTTTTATATGCTTACTAGTTAAACTGAAATTCTATCTTCTTTTCTTACTTTACTTCTTCACTTTTCAAATCACTTACTTCTTTTATATGCTTACTACTTAAAACCGAAATTCTATCTTCTTTTCTTACTTTACTTCTTCACTTTTCAAATCACTAACTTCTTTTATATGCTTACTAGTTAAACTGAAATTCTATCTTCTTTTCTTACTTTACTTCTTCACTTTTCAAATCACTAACTTCTTTTATATGCTTACTAGTTAAACTGAAATTCTATCTTCTTTTCTTACTTTACTTCTTCACTTTTCAAATCACTAACTTCTTTTATATGCTTACTAGTTAAACTGAAATTCTATCTTCTTTTCTTACTTTACTTCTTCACTTTTCAAATCACTAACTTCTTTTATATGCTTACTAGTTAAACTGAAATTCTATCTTCTTTTCTTACTTTACTTCTTCACTTTTCAAATCACTAACTTCTTTTATATGCTTACTAGTTAAACTGAAATTCTATCTTCTTTTCTTACTTTACTTCTTCACTTTTCAAATCACTAACTTCTTTTATATGCTTATTATTTAAACTGAAATTCTATCTTCTTTTCTTACTTTACTTCTTTTATTTTCAAATCACTAACTTCTTTTATATGCTTACTAGTTAAACTGAAATTCTATCACCTTTTCTTACTTTACTTCTTTTATTTTCAAATCACTAACTTCTTTTATATGCTTACTAGTTAAACTGAAATTCTATCACCTTTTCTTACTTTACTTCTTCACTTTTCAAATCACTAACTTCTTTTATATGCTTACTAGTTAAACTGAAATTCTATCTTCTTTTCTTACTTTACTTCTTTTATTTTCAAATCACTAACTTCTTTTATATGCTTACTAGTTAAACTGAAATTCTATCTTCTTTTCTTACTTTACTTCTTCACTTTTCAAATCACTAACTTCTTTATATGCTTACTAGTTAAACTGAAATTCTATCTTCTTTTCTTACTTTACTTCTTCACTTTTCAAATCACTAACTTCTTTTATATGCTTACTAGTTAAACTGAAATTCTATCTTCTTTTCTTACTTTACTTCTTCACTTTTCAAATCACTAACTTCTTTTATATGCTTACTAGTTAAACTGAAATTCTATCTTCTTTTCTTACTTTACTTCTTCACTTTTCAAATCACTAACTTCTTTTATATGCTTATTATTTAAACTGAAATTCTATCTTCTTTTCTTACTTTACTTCTTTTATTTTCAAATCACTAACTTCTTTTATATGCTTACTAGTTAAACTGAAATTCTATCACCTTTTCTTACTTTACTTCTTTTATTTTCAAATCACTAACTTCTTTTATATGCTTACTAGTTAAACTGAAATTCTATCACCTTTTCTTACTTTACTTCTTTTATTTTCAAATCACTAACTTCTTTTATATGCTTACTAGTTAAACTGAAATTCTATCTTCTTTTCTTACTTTACTTCTTCACTTTTCAAATCACTAACTTCTTTTATATGCTTACTAGTTAAACTGAAATTCTATCTTCTTTTCTTACTTTACTTCTTTTATTTTCAAATCACTAACTTCTTTTATATGCTTACTACTTAAAACTGAAATTCTATCACCTTTTCTTACTTTACTTCTTTTATTTTCAAATCACTAACTTCTTTTATATGCTTACTAGTTAAACTGAAATTCTATCTTCTTTTCTTACTTTACTTCTTCACTTTTCAAATCACTTACTTCTTTTATATGCTTACTACTTAAAACTGAAATTCTATCTTCTTTTCTTACTTTACTTCTTCACTTTTCAAATCACTAACTTCTTTTATATGCTTACTACTTAAAACTGAAATTCTATCACCTTTTCTTACTTTACTTCTTCACTTTTCAAATCACTAACTTCTTTTATATGCTTACTAGTTAAACTGAAATTCTATCTTCTTTTCTTACTTTACTTCTTCACTTTTCAAATCACTAACTTCTTTTATATGCTTACTACTTAAAACTGAAATTCTATCTTCTTTTCTTACTTTACTTCTTCACTTTTCAAATCACTAACTTCTTTTATATGCTTACTACTTAAAACTGAAATTCTATCTTCTTTTCTTACTTTACTTCTTCACTTTTCAAATCACTTACTTCTTTTATATGCTTACTAGTTAAACTGAAATTCTATCTTCTTTTCTTACTTTACTTCTTCACTTTTCAAATCACTAACTTCTTTTATATGCTTACTACTTAAAACTGAAATTCTATCACCTTTTCTTACTTTACTTCTTTTATTTTCAAATCACTTACTTCTTTTATATGCTTACTAGTTAAACTGAAATTCTATCACCTTTTCTTACTTTACTTCTTTTATTTTCAAATCACTAACTTCTTTTATATGCTTACTACTTAAAACTGAAATTCTATCTTCTTTTCTTACTTTACTTCTTCACTTTTCAAATCACTAACTTCTTTTATATGCTTACTACTTAAAACTGAAATTCTATCACCTTTTCTTACTTTACTTCTTCACTTTTCAAATCACTAACTTCTTTTATATGCTTACTACTTAAAACTGAAATTCTATCTTCTTTTCTTACTTTACTTCTTCACTTTTCAAATCACTAACTTCTTTTATATGCTTACTACTTAAAACTGAAATTCTATCTTCTTTTCTTACTTTACTTCTTCACTTTTCAAATCACTAACTTCTTTTATATGCTTACTACTTAAAACTGAAATTCTATCTTCTTTTCTTACTTTACTTCTTCACTTTTCAAATCACTAACTTCTTTTATATGCTTACTAGTTAAACTGAAATTCTATCTTCTTTTCTTACTTTACTTCTTCACTTTTCAAATCACTAACTTCTTTTATATGCTTATTATTTAAACTGAAATTCTATCTTCTTTTCTTACTTTACTTCTTTTATTTTCAAATCACTAACTTCTTTTATATGCTTACTAGTTAAACTGAAATTCTATCACCTTTTCTTACTTTACTTCTTTTATTTTCAAATCACTAACTTCTTTTATATGCTTACTAGTTAAACTGAAATTCTATCTTCTTTTCTTACTTTACTTCTTCACTTTTCAAATCACTAACTTCTTTTATATGCTTATTATTTAAACTGAAATTCTATCTTCTTTTCTTACTTTACTTCTTCACTTTTCAAATCACTAACTTCTTTTATATGCTTATTATTTAAACTGAAATTCTATCTTCTTTTCTTACTTTACTTCTTCACTTTTCAAATCACTAACTTCTTTTATATGCTTACTAGTTAAACTGAAATTCTATCTTCTTTTCTTACTTTACTTCTTCACTTTTCAAATCACTAACTTCTTTTATATGCTTACTACTTAAAACTGAAATTCTATCTTCTTTTCTTACTTTACTTCTTCACTTTTCAAATCACTAACTTCTTTTATATGCTTACTACTTAAAACTGAAATTCTATCTTCTTTTCTTACTTTACTTCTTCACTTTTCAAATCACTAACTTCTTTTATATGCTTACTACTTAAAACTGAAATTCTATCTTCTTTTCTTACTTTACTTCTTCACTTTTCAAATCACTAACTTCTTTTATATGCTTACTAGTTAAACTGAAATTCTATCACCTTTTCTTACTTTACTTCTTTTATTTTCAAATCACTAACTTCTTTTATATGCTTACTACTTAAAACTGAAATTCTATCTTCTTTTCTTACTTTACTTCTTCACTTTTCAAATCACTAACTTCTTTTATATGCTTATTATTTAAACTGAAATTCTATCTTCTTTTCTTACTTTACTTCTTCACTTTTCAAATCACTAACTTCTTTTATATGCTTACTACTTAAAACTGAAATTCTATCTTCTTTTCTTACTTTACTTCTTCACTTTTCAAATCACTAACTTCTTTTATATGCTTACTACTTAAAACTGAAATTCTATCACCTTTTCTTACTTTACTTCTTCACTTTTCAAATCACTAACTTCTTTTATATGCTTACTAGTTAAACTGAAATTCTATCTTCTTTTCTTACTTTACTTCTTCACTTTTCAAATCACTAACTTCTTTTATATGCTTACTACTTAAAACTGAAATTCTATCTTCTTTTCTTACTTTACTTCTTCACTTTTCAAATCACTAACTTCTTTTATATGCTTACTACTTAAAACTGAAATTCTATCTTCTTTTCTTACTTTACTTCTTCACTTTTCAAATCACTTACTTCTTTTATATGCTTACTAGTTAAACTGAAATTCTATCTTCTTTTCTTACTTTACTTCTTCACTTTTCAAATCACTAACTTCTTTTATATGCTTACTACTTAAAACTGAAATTCTATCACCTTTTCTTACTTTACTTCTTTTATTTTCAAATCACTTACTTCTTTTATATGCTTACTAGTTAAACTGAAATTCTATCACCTTTTCTTACTTTACTTCTTTTATTTTCAAATCACTAACTTCTTTTATATGCTTACTACTTAAAACTGAAATTCTATCACCTTTTCTTACTTTACTTCTTTTATTTTCAAATCACTAACTTCTTTTATATGCTTACTACTTAAAACTGAAATTCTATCTTCTTTTCTTACTTTACTTCTTCACTTTTCAAATCACTAACTTCTTTTATATGCTTACTACTTAAAACTGAAATTCTATCTTCTTTTCTTACTTTACTTCTTCACTTTTCAAATCACTAACTTCTTTTATATGCTTACTACTTAAAACTGAAATTCTATCTTCTTTTCTTACTTTACTTCTTCACTTTTCAAATCACTAACTTCTTTTATATGCTTACTACTTAAAACTGAAATTCTATCTTCTTTTCTTACTTTACTTCTTCACTTTTCAAATCACTTACTTCTTTTATATGCTTACTAGTTAAACTGAAATTCTATCTTCTTTTCTTACTTTACTTCTTCACTTTTCAAATCACTAACTTCTTTTATATGCTTACTACTTAAAACTGAAATTCTATCACCTTTTCTTACTTTACTTCTTTTATTTTCAAATCACTAACTTCTTTTATATGCTTACTAGTTAAACTGAAATTCTATCACCTTTTCTTACTTTACTTCTTTTATTTTCAAATCACTAACTTCTTTTATATGCTTACTACTTAAAACTGAAATTCTATCTTCTTTTCTTACTTTACTTCTTCACTTTTCAAATCACTAACTTCTTTTATATGCTTATTATTTAAACTGAAATTCTATCTTCTTTTCTTACTTTACTTCTTCACTTTTCAAATCACTAACTTCTTTTATATGCTTACTACTTAAAACTGAAATTCTATCTTCTTTTCTTACTTTACTTCTTCACTTTTCAAATCACTAACTTCTTTTATATGCTTACTACTTAAAACTGAAATTCTATCACCTTTTCTTACTTTACTTCTTCACTTTTCAAATCACTAACTTCTTTTATATGCTTACTACTTAAAACTGAAATTCTATCTTCTTTTCTTACTTTACTTCTTCACTTTTCAAATCACTAACTTCTTTTATATGCTTACTACTTAAAACTGAAATTCTATCACCTTTTCTTACTTTACTTCTTTTATTTTCAAATCACTAACTTCTTTTATATGCTTACTACTTAAAACTGAAAATTCTATCTTCTTTTCTTACTTTACTTCTTCACTTTTCAAATCACTAACTTCTTTTATATGCTTACTAGTTAAACTGAAATTCTATCTTCTTTTCTTACTTTACTTCTTTTATTTTCAAATCACTAACTTCTTTTATATGCTTACTAGTTAAACTGAAATTCTATCACCTTTTCTTACTTTACTTCTTTTATTTTCAAATCACTAACTTCTTTTATATGCTTACTACTTAAAACTGAAATTCTATCTTCTTTTCTTACTTTACTTCTTCACTTTTCAAATCACTAACTTCTTTTATATGCTTACTAGTTAAACTGAAATTCTATCTTCTTTTCTTACTTTACTTCTTCACTTTTCAAATCACTAACTTCTTTTATATGCTTATTATTTAAACTGAAATTCTATCTTCTTTTCTTACTTTACTTCTTTTATTTTCAAATCACTAACTTCTTTTATATGCTTACTAGTTAAACTGAAATTCTATCACCTTTTCTTACTTTACTTCTTTTATTTTCAAATCACTAACTTCTTTTATATGCTTACTAGTTAAACTGAAATTCTATCACCTTTTCTTACTTTACTTCTTCACTTTTCAAATCACTACTTCTTTTATATGCTTACTAGTTAAACTGAAATTCTATCTTCTTTTCTTACTTTACTTCTTCACTTTTCAAATCACTAACTTCTTTTATATGCTTACTAGTTAAACTGAAATTCTATCTTCTTTTCTTACTTTACTTCTTCACTTTTCAAATCACTAACTTCTTTTATATGCTTACTAGTTAAACTGAAATTCTATCTTCTTTTCTTACTTTACTTCTTCACTTTTCAAATCACTAACTTCTTTTATATGCTTACTAGTTAAACTGAAATTCTATCTTCTTTTCTTACTTACTTCTTCACTTTTCAAATCACTAACTTCTTTTATATGCTTACTAGTTAAACTGAAATTCTATCTTCTTTTCTTACTTTACTTCTTCACTTTTCAAATCACTAACTTCTTTTATATGCTTATTATTTAAACTGAAATTCTATCTTCTTTTCTTACTTACTTCTTTTATTTTCAAATCACTAACTTCTTTTATATGCTTACTAGTTAAACTGAAATTCTATCACCTTTTCTTACTTTACTTCTTTTATTTTCAAATCACTAACTTCTTTTATATGCTTACTAGTTAAACTGAAATTCTATCACCTTTCTTACTTTACTTCTTTTATTTTCAAATCACTAACTTCTTTTATATGCTTACTAGTTAAACTGAAATTCTATCTTCTTTTCTTACTTTACTTCTTCACTTTTCAAATCACTTACTTCTTTTATATGCTTACTACTTAAAACCGAAATTCTATCTTCTTTTCTTACTTTACTTCTTCACTTTTCAAATCACTAACTTCTTTTATATGCTTACTAGTTAAACTGAAATTCTATCTTCTTTTCTTACTTTACTTCTTCACTTTTCAATCACTAACTTCTTTTATATGCTTACTAGTTAAACTGAAATTCTATCTTCTTTTCTTACTTTACTTCTTCACTTTTCAAATCACTAACTTCTTTTATATGCTTACTAGTTAAACTGAAATTCTATCTTCTTTTCTTACTTTACTTCTTCACTTTTCAAATCACTAACTTCTTTTATATGCTTACTAGTTAAACTGAAATTCTATCTTCTTTTCTTACTTTACTTCTTCACTTTTCAAATCACTAACTTCTTTTATATGCTTACTAGTTAAACTGAAATTCTATCTTCTTTTCTTACTTTACTTCTTCACTTTTCAAATCACTAACTTCTTTTATATGCTTATTATTTAAACTGAAATTCTATCTTCTTTTCTTACTTTACTTCTTTTATTTTCAAATCACTAACTTCTTTTATATGCTTACTAGTTAAACTGAAATTCTATCACCTTTTCTTACTTTACTTCTTTTATTTTCAATCACTAACTTCTTTTATATGCTTACTAGTTAAACTGAAATTCTATCACCTTTTCTTACTTTACTTCTTCACTTTTCAAATCACTAACTTCTTTTATATGCTTACTAGTTAAACTGAAATTCTATCTTCTTTTCTTACTTTACTTCTTTTATTTTCAAATCACTAACTTCTTTTATATGCTTACTAGTTAAACTGAAATTCTATCTTCTTTTCTTACTTTACTTCTTCACTTTTCAAATCACTAACTTCTTTTATATGCTTACTAGTTAACTGAAATTCTATCTTCTTTTCTTACTTTACTTCTTCACTTTTCAAATCACTAACTTCTTTTATATGCTTACTAGTTAAACTGAAATTCTATCTTCTTTTCTTACTTTACTTCTTCACTTTTCAAATCACTAACTTCTTTTATATGCTTACTAGTTAAACTGAAATTCTATCTTCTTTTCTTACTTTACTTCTTCACTTTTCAAATCACTAACTTCTTTTATATGCTTATTATTTAAACTGAAATTCTATCTTCTTTTCTTACTTTACTTCTTTTATTTTCAAATCACTAACTTCTTTTATATGCTTACTAGTTAAACTGAAATTCTATCACCTTTTCTTACTTTACTTCTTTTATTTTCAAATCACTAACTTCTTTTATATGCTTACTAGTTAAACTGAAATTCTATCACCTTTTCTTACTTTACTTCTTTTATTTTCAAATCACTAACTTCTTTTATATGCTTACTAGTTAAACTGAAATTCTATCTTCTTTTCTTACTTTACTTCTTCACTTTTCAAATCACTAACTTCTTTTATATGCTTACTAGTTAAACTGAAATCTATCTTCTTTTCTTACTTTACTTCTTTATTTTCAAATCACTAACTTCTTTTATATGCTTACTACTTAAAACTGAAATTCTATCACCTTTTCTTACTTTACTTCTTTTATTTTCAAATCACTAACTTCTTTTATATGCTTACTAGTTAAACTGAAATTCTATCTTCTTTTCTTACTTTACTTCTTCACTTTTCAAATCACTTACTTCTTTTATATGCTTACTACTTAAAACCGAAATTCTATCTTCTTTTCTTACTTTACTTCTTCACTTTTCAAATCACTAACTTCTTTTATATGCTTACTAGTTAAACTGAAATTCTATCTTCTTTTCTTACTTTACTTCTTCACTTTTCAAATCACTAACTTCTTTTATATGCTTACTAGTTAAACTGAAATTCTATCTTCTTTTCTTACTTTACTTCTTCACTTTTCAAATCACTAACTTCTTTTATATGCTTACTAGTTAAACTGAAATTCTATCTTCTTTTCTTACTTTACTTCTTCACTTTTCAAATCACTAACTTCTTTATATGCTTACTAGTTAAACTGAAATTCTATCTTCTTTCTTACTTTACTTCTTCACTTTTCAATCACTAACTTCTTTTATATGCTTATTATTTAAACTGAAATTCTATCTTCTTTTCTTACTTACTTCTTTTATTTTCAAATCACTAACTTCTTTATATGCTTACTAGTTAAACTGAAATTCTATCACCTTTTCTTACTTTACTTCTTTTATTTTCAAATCACTAACTTCTTTTATATGCTTACTAGTTAAACTGAAATTCTATCACCTTTTCTTACTTTACTTCTTCACTTTTCAATCACTAACTTCTTTTATATGCTTACTAGTTAAACTGAAATTCTATCTTCTTTTCTTACTTTACTTCTTTTATTTCAAATCACTAACTTCTTTTATATGCTTACTAGTTAAACTGAAATTCTATCTTCTTTTCTTACTTTACTTCTTCACTTTTCAAATCACTAACTTCTTTTATATGCTTACTAGTTAAACTGAAATTCTATCTTCTTTTCTTACTTTACTTCTTCACTTTTCAAATCACTAACTTCTTTTATATGCTTACTAGTTAAACTGAAATTCTATCTTCTTTTCTTACTTTACTTCTTCACTTTTCAA
The DNA here is from genome assembly GCA_946699065.1 of Loxodes magnus. Lineage (NCBI taxonomy): Eukaryota > Ciliophora > Karyorelictea > Loxodida > Loxodidae > Loxodes > Loxodes magnus. The sequence continues at coordinate 33,601 of CAMPDV010003587.1, forward strand.
ATCACTAACTTCTTTTATATGCTTACTAGTTAAACTGAAATTCTATCTTCTTTTCTTACTTTACTTCTTCACTTTTCAAATCACTAACTTCTTTTATATGCTTATTATTTAAACTGAAATTCTATCTTCTTTTCTTACTTTACTTCTTTTATTTTCAAATCACTAACTTCTTTTATATGCTTACTAGTTAAACTGAAATTCTATCACCTTTTCTTACTTTACTTCTTTTATTTTCAAATCACTAACTTCTTTTATATGCTTACTAGTTAAACTGAAATTCTATCACCTTTTCTTACTTTACTTCTTTTATTTTCAAATCACTAACTTCTTTTATTGCTTACTAGTTAAACTGAATTCTATCTTCTTTTCTTACTTTACTTCTTCACTTTTCAAATCACTAACTTCTTTTATATGCTTACTACTTAAAACCGAAATTCTATCTTCTTTTCTTACTTTACTTCTTCACTTTTCAAATCACTAACTTCTTTTATATGCTTACTACTTAAAACTGAAATTCTATCACCTTTTCTTACTTTACTTCTTCACTTTTCAAATCACTTACTTCTTTTATATGCTTACTACTTAAAACTGAAATTCTATCTTCTTTTCTTACTTTACTTCTTCACTTTTCAAATCACTAACTTCTTTTATATGCTTACTAGTTAACTGAAATTCTATCACCTTTTCTTACTTTACTTCTTTTATTTTCAAATCACTAACTTCTTTTATATGCTTACTACTTAAAACTGAAATTCTATCTTCTTTTCTGACTTTACTTCTTCACTTTTCAAATCACTAACTTCTTTTATATGCTTACTAGTTAAACTGAAATTCTATCTTCTTTTCTTACTTTACTTCTTTTATTTTCAAATCACTAACTTCTTTTATATGCTTACTAGTTAAACTGAAATTCTATCTTCTTTTCTTACTTTACTTCTTCACTTTTCAAATCACTAACTTCTTTTATATGCTTACTAGTTAAACTGAAATTCTATCTTCTTTTCTTACTTTACTTCTTCACTTTTCAAATCACTAACTTCTTTTATATGCTTACTAGTTAAACTGAAATTCTATCTTCTTTTCTTACTTTACTTCTTCACTTTTCAAATCACTAACTTCTTTTATATGCTTATTATTTAAACTGAAATTCTATCTTCTTTCTTACTTTACTTCTTCACTTTTCAAATCACTAACTTCTTTTATATGCTTACTAGTTAAACTGAAATTCTATCACCTTTTCTTACTTTACTTCTTTTATTTTCAAATCACTAACTTCTTTTATATGCTTACTACTTAAAACTGAAATTCTATCTTCTTTTTCTGACTTTACTTCTTCACTTTTCAAATCACTAACTTCTTTATATGCTTACTAAGTTAAACTGAAATTCTATCACCTTTTCTTACTTTACTTCTTTTATTTTCAAATCACTAACTTCTTTATATGCTTACTACTTAAAACTGAAATTCTATCTTCTTTTCTGACTTTACTTCTTCACTTTTCAAATCACTAACTTCTTTTATATGCTTACTAGTTAAACTGAAATTCTATCTTCTTTTCTTACTTTACTTCTTTATTTTCAAATCACTAACTTCTTTTATATGCTTACTAGTAAACTGAAATTCTATCTTCTTTTCTTACTTACTTCTTCACTTTTCAAATCACTAACTTCTTTTATATGCTTATTATTTAAACTGAAATTCTATCTTCTTTTCTTACTTTACTTCTTTTATTTTCAAATCACTAACTTCTTTTATATGCTTACTAGTTAAACTGAAATTCTATCACCTTTTCTTACTTTACTTCTTTTATTTTCAAATCACTAACTTCTTTTATATGCTTACTAGTTAAACTGAAATTCTATCACCTTTTCTTACTTTACTTCTTCACTTTTCAAATCACTAACTTCTTTTATATGCTTACTAGTTAAACTGAAATTCTATCTTCTTTTCTTACTTACTTCTTCACTTTTCAAATCACTAACTTCTTTTATATGCTTACTAGTTAAACTGAAATTCTATCTTCTTTTCTTACTTTACTTCTTCACTTTTCAAATCACTAACTTCTTTTATATGCTTACTACTTAAAACTGAAATTCTATCTTCTTTTCTTACTTTACTTCTTCACTTTTCAAATCACTAACTTCTTTTATATGCTTACTAGTTAAACTGAAATTCTATCTTCTTTTCTTACTTTACTTCTTCACTTTTCAAATCACTAACTTCTTTTATATGCTTACTAGTTAAACTGAAATTCTATCTTCTTTTCTTACTTTACTTCTTCACTTTTCAAATCACTAACTTCTTTTATATGCTTATTATTTAAACTGAAATTCTATCTTCTTTTCTTACTTTACTTCTTCACTTTTCAAATCACTAACTTCTTTTATATGCTTACTACTTAAAACTGAAATTCTATCTTCTTTTCTTACTTACTTCTTTTATTTTCAAATCACTAACTTCTTTTATATGCCTACTAGTTAAACTGAAATTCTATCACCTTTTCTTACTTTACTTCTTTTATTTTCAAATCACTAACTTCTTTTATATGCTTACTAGTTTAAACTGAAATTCTATCACCTTTTCTTACTTTACTTCTTCACTTTTTCAAATCACTAACTTCTTTATATGCTTACTACTTAAAACTGAAATTCTATCTTCTTTTCTGACTTTACTTCTTCACTTTTCAAATCACTAACTTCTTTTATATGCTTACTACTTAAAACTGAAAATCTATCACCTTTCTTACTTTACTTCTTCACTTTTCAAATCACTAACTTCTTTTATATGCTTACTACTTAAAACTGAAATTCTATCTTCTTTTCTGACTTTACTTCTTCACTTTTCAAATCACTAACTTCTTTTATATGCTTACTAGTTAAACTGAAATTCTATCACCTTTTCTTACTTTACTTCTTTTATTTTCAAATCACTAACTTCTTTTATATGCTTACTACTTAAAACTTAAATTCTATCTTCTTTTCTGACTTTACTTCTTCACTTTTCAAATCACTAACTTCTTTATATGCTTACTAGTTAAACTGAAATTCTATCTTCTTTTCTTACTTTACTTCTTTATTTTCAAATCACTAACTTCTTTTATATGCTTACTAGTTAAACTGAAATTCTATCTTCTTTTCTGACTTTACTTCTTCACTTTTCAAATCACTAACTTCTTTTATATGCTTACTAGTTAAACTGAAATTCTATCTTCTTTTCTTACTTTACTTCTTCACTTTTCAAATCACTAACTTCTTTTATATGCTTACTACTTAAAACTGAAATTCTATCTTCTTTTCTGACTTTACTTCTTCACTTTTCAAATCACTAACTTCTTTTATATGCTTACTAGTTAAACTGAAATTCTATCTTCTTTTCTTACTTTACTTCTTTTATTTTCAAATCACTAACTTCTTTTATATGCTTACTAGTTAAACTGAAATTCTATCTTCTTTTCTTACTTTACTTCTTCACTTTTCAAATCACTAACTTCTTTTATATGCTTACTACTTAAACTGAAATTCTATCTTCTTTTCTTACTTTACTTCTTCACTTTTCAAATCACTAACTTCTTTTATATGCTTATTATTTAAACTGAAATTCTATCTTCTTTTCTTACTTTACTTCTTTTATTTTCAAATCACTAACTTCTTTTATATGCTTACTAGTTAACTGAAATTCTATCACCTTTTCTTACTTTACTTCTTCACTTTTCAAATCACTAACTTCTTTTATATGCTTACTAGTTAAACTGAAATTCTATCTTCTTTTCTTACTTTACTTCTTCACTTTTCAAATCACTAACTTCTTTTATATGCTTACTAGTTAAACTGAAATTCTATCTTCTTTTCTTACTTTACTTCTTCACTTTTCAAATCACTAACTTCTTTTATATGCTTACTACTTAAAACTGAAATTCTATCTTCTTTTCTTACTTTACTTCTTCACTTTTCAAATCACTAACTTCTTTTATATGCTTACTAGTTAAACTGAAATTCTATCTTCTTTTCTTACTTTACTTCTTTTATTTTCAAATCACTAACTTCTTTTATATGCTTACTACTTAAAACTGAAATTCTATCTTCTTTTCTTACTTTACTTCTTCACTTTTCAAATCACTAACTTCTTTTATATGCTTATTATTTAAACTGAAATTCTATCTTCTGTTTCTTACTTTACTTCTTCACTTTTCAAATCACTAACTTCTTTTATATGCTTATTATTTAAACTGAAATTCATCTTCTTTTCTTACTTTACTTCTTTTATTTTCAAATCACTAACTTCTTTTATATGCTTACTAGTTAAACTGAAATTCTATCACCTTTTCTTACTTTACTTCTTTTATTTTCAATCACTAACTTCTTTTATATGCTTACTAGTTAAACTGAAATTCTATCACCTTTTCTTACTTTACTTCTTCACTTTTCAAATCACTAACTTCTTTTATATGCCTACTAGTTAAACTGAAATTCTATCACCTTTTCTTACTTTACTTCTTTTATTTTCAAATCACTAACTTCTTTTATATGCTTACTAGTTAAACTGAAATTCTATCACCTTTTCTTACTTTACTTCTTCACTTTTCAAATCACTAACTTCTTTTATATGCTTACTAGTTAAACTGAAAATTCTATCTTCTTTTCTTACTTTACTTCTTCACTTTTCAAATCACTAACTTCTTTTATATGCTTACTAGTTAAACTGAAATTCTATCTTCTTTTCTTACTTTACTTCTTCACTTTTCAAATCACTAACTTCTTTTATATGCTTACTACTTAAAACTGAAATTCTATCTTCTTTTCTTACTTTACTTCTTCACTTTTCAAATCACTAACTTCTTTTATATGCTTACTAGTTAAACTGAAATTCTATCTTCTTTTCTTACTTTACTTCTTCACTTTTCAAATCACTAACTTCTTTTATATGCTTACTACTTAAAACTGAAATTCTATCTTCTTTTCTTACTTTACTTCTTCACTTTTCAAATCACTTACTTCTTTTATATGCTTACTAGTTAACTGAAATTCTATCTTCTTTTCTTACTTTACTTCTTTTATTTTCAAATCACTAACTTCTTTTATATGCTTACTACTTAAAACTGAAATTCTATCTTCTTTTCTTACTTTACTTCTTTTATTTTCAAATCACTAACTTCTTTTATATGCTTACTAGTTAAACTGAAATTCTATCACCTTTTCTTACTTTACTTCTTTTATTTTCAAATCACTAACTTCTTTTATATGCTTACTAGTTAAACTGAAATTCTATCACCTTTTCTTACTTTACTTCTTTTATTTTCAAATCACTAACTTCTTTTATATGCTTACTACTTAAAACTGAAATTCTATCTTCTTTTCTTACTTTACTTCTTTTATTTTCAAATCACTAACTTCTTTTATGTGTCTTACTAGTTAAACTGAAATTCTATCTTCTTTTCTTACTTTACTTCTTCACTTTCAAATCACTAACTTCTTTTTATATGCTTACTAGTTAAACTTGAAATTCTATCACCTTTTCTTACTTTACTTCTTTTATTTTCAAATCACTAACTTCTTTTATATGCTTACTAGTTAAACTGAAATTCTATCTTCTTTTCTTACTTTACTTCTTCACTTTTCAAATCACTAACTTCTTTTATATGCTTACTAGTTAAACTGAAATTCTATCTTCTTTTCTTACTTTACTTCTTCACTTTTCAAATCACTAACTTCTTTTATATGCTTATTATTTAAACTGAAATTCTATCTTCTTTTCTTACTTTACTTCTTTTATTTTCAAATCACTAACTTCTTTTATATGCTTACTAGTTAAACTGAAATTCTATCACCTTTTCTTACTTTACTCTTTTATTTTCAAATCACTAACTTCTTTTATATGCTTACTACTTAAAACTGAAATTCTATCACCTTTTCTTACTTTACTTCTTTATTTTCAAATCACTAACTTCTTTTATATGCTTACTACTTAAAACTGAAATTCTATCACCTTTTCTTACTTTACTTCTTCACTTTTCAAATCACTAACTTCTTTTATATGCTTACTACTTAAAACTGAAATTCTATCTTCTTTTCTTACTTTACTTCTTCACTTTTCAAATCACTAACTTCTTTTATATGCTTACTACTTAAAACTGAAATTCTATCTTCTTTTCTTACTTTACTTCTTCACTTTTCAAATCACTAACTTCTTTTATATGCTTACTACTTAAAACTGAAATTCTATCACCTTTCTTACTTTACTTCTTTATTTTTAAAATCACTACTTCTTTTATATGCTTACTAGTTAAACTGAAATTCTATCACCTTTTCTTACTTTACTTCTTTTATTTTCAAATCACTAACTCTTTTATATGCTTACTACTTAAAACTGAAATTCTATCTTCTTTTCTTACTTTACTTCTTCACTTTTCAAATCACTAACTTCTTTTATATGCTTATTATTTAAACTGAAATTCTATCTTCTTTTCTTACTTTACTTCTTCACTTTTCAATCACTAACTTCTTTTATATGCTTACTACTTAAAACTGAAATTCTATCTTCTTTTCTTACTTTACTTCTTCACTTTTCAAATCACTAACTTCTTTTATATGCTACTACTTAAAACTGAAATTCTATCACCTTTTCTTACTTTACTTCTCACTTTTCAAATCACTAACTTCTTTTATATGCTTACTAGTTAAACTGAAATTCTATCTTCTTTCTTACTTTACTTCTTCACTTTTCAAATCACTAACTTCTTTTATATGCTTACTACTTAAAACTGAAATTCTATCTTCTTTTCTTACTTTACTTCTTCACTTTTCAAATCACTAACTTCTTTTATATGCTTACTACTTAAAACTGAAATTCTATCACCTTTTCTTACTTTACTTCTTCACTTTCAAATCACTAACTTCTTTATATGCTTACTAGTTAAACTGAAATTCATTCTTCTTTTCTTACTTTACTTCTTCACTTTTCAAATCACTAACTTCTTTTATATGCTTACTACTTAAAACTGAAATTCTATCTTCTTTTCTTACTTTACTTCTTCACTTTTCAAATCACTAACTTCTTTTATATGCTTACTACTTAAAACTGAAATTCTATCTTCTTTTCTTACTTTACTTCTTCACTTTTCAAATCACTTACTTCTTTTATATGCTTACTAGTTAAACTGAAATTCTATCTTCTTTTCTTACTTTACTTCTTCACTTTTCAAATCACTAACTTCTTTTATATGCTTACTACTTAAAACTGAAATTCTATCACCTTTTCTTACTTTACTTCTTTTATTTTCAAATCACTTACTTCTTTTATATGCTTACTAGTTAAACTGAAATTCTATCACCTTTTCTTACTTTACTTCTTTTATTTTCAAATCACTAACTTCTTTTATATGCTTACTACTTAAAACTGAAATTCTATCTTCTTTTCTTACTTTACTTCTTCACTTTTCAAATCACTAACTTCTTTTATATGCTTACTACTTAAAACTGAAATTCTATCACCTTTTCTTACTTTACTTCTCACTTTTCAAATCACTAACTTCTTTTATATGCTTACTACTTAAAACTGAAATTCTATCTTCTTTTCTTACTTTACTTCTTCACTTTTCAAATCACTAACTTCTTTTATATGCTTACTACTTAAAACTGAAATTCTATCTTCTTTTCTTACTTTACTTCTCACTTTTCAAATCACTAACTTCTTTTATATGCTTACTACTTAAAACTGAAATTCTATCTTCTTTTCTTACTTTACTTCTTCACTTTTCAAATCACTAACTTCTTTTATATGCTTACTAGTTAAACTGAAATTCTATCTTCTTTTCTTACTTTACTTCTTCACTTTTCAAATCACTAACTTCTTTTATATGCTTATTATTTAAACTGAAATTCTATCTTCTTTTCTTACTTTACTTCTTTTATTTTCAAATCACTAACTTCTTTTATATGCTTACTAGTTAAACTGAAATTCTATCACCTTTTCTTACTTTACTTCTTTTATTTTCAAATCACTAACTTCTTTTATATGCTTACTAGGTAAACTGAAATCTATCTTTCTTTTCTACTTACTTCTTCACTTTTCAAATCACTAACTTCTTTTATATGCTTATTATTTAAACTGAAATTCTATCTTCTTTTCTTACTTTACTTCTTCACTTTTCAAATCACTAACTTCTTTTATATGCTTATTATTTAAACTGAAATTCTATCTTCTTTTCTTACTTTACTTCTTCACTTTTCAAATCACTACTTCTTTTATATGCTTACTAGTTAAACTGAAATTCTATCTTCTTTTCTTACTTTACTTCTTCACTTTTCAAATCACTAACTTCTTTTATATGCTTACTACTTAAAACTGAAATTCTATCTTCTTTTCTTACTTTACTTCTTCACTTTTCAAATCACTAACTTCTTTTATATGCTTACTACTTAAAACTGAAATTCTATCTTCTTTTCTTACTTTACTTCTTCACTTTTCAAATCACTAACTTCTTTTATATGCTTACTACTTAAAACTGAAATTCTATCTTCTTTTCTTACTTTACTTCTTCACTTTTCAAATCACTAACTTCTTTTATATGCTTACTACTTAAACTGAAATTCTATCTTCTTTTCTTACTTTACTTCTTCACTTTTCAAATCACTTACTTCTTTTATATGCTTACTAGTTAAACTGAAATTCTATCTTCTTTTCTTACTTTACTTCTTCACTTTCAAATCACTAACTTCTTTTATATGCTTACTACTTAAAACTGAATTCTATCACCTTTTCTTACTTTACTTCTTTTATTTTCAAATCACTAACTTCTTTTATATGCTTACTAGTTAACTGAAATTCTATCACCTTTTCTACTTTACTTCTTTTATTTTCAAATCACTAACTTCTTTTATATGCTTACTACTTAAAACTGAAATTCTATCTTCTTTTCTTACTTTACTTCTTCACTTTTCAAATCACTAACTTCTTTTATATGCTTATTATTTAAACTGAAATTCTATCTTCTTTTCTTACTTTACTTCTTCACTTTTCAAATCACTAACTTCTTTTATATGCTTACTACTTAAAACTGAAATTCTATCTTCTTTTCTTACTTTACTTCTTCACTTTCAAATCACTAACTTCTTTTATATGCTTACTACTTAAAACTGAAATTCTATCACCTTTTCTTACTTTACTTCTTCACTTTTCAAATCACTAACTTCTTTATATGCTTACTAGTTAAACTGAAATTCTATCTTCTTTTCTTACTTTACTTCTTCACTTTTCAAATCACTAACTTCTTTTATATGCTTACTACTTAAAACTGAAATTCTATCTTCTTTTCTTACTTTACTTCTTCACTTTTCAAATCACTAACTTCTTTTATATGCTTACTACTTAAAACTGAAATTCTATCTTCTTTTCTTACTTTACTTCTTCACTTTTCAAATCACTTACTTCTTTTATATGCTTACTAGTTAAACTGAAATTCTATCTTCTTTTCTTACTTTACTTCTTCACTTTTCAAATCACTAACTTCTTTTATATGCTTACTACTTAAAACTGAAATTCTATCACCTTTTCTTACTTTACTTCTTTTATTTTCAAATCACTTACTTCTTTTATATGCTTACTAGTTAAACTGAAATTCTATCACCTTTTCTTACTTTACTTCTTTTATTTTCAAATCACTAACTTCTTTTATATGCTTACTACTTAAAACTGAAATTCTATCACCTTTTCTTACTTTACTTCTTTTATTTTCAAATCACTAACTTCTTTTATATGCTTACTACTTAAAACTGAAATTCTATCTTCTTTTCTTACTTTACTTCTTCACTTTTCAAATCACTAACTTCTTTTATATGCTTACTACTTAAAACTGAAATTCTATCTTCTTTTCTTACTTTACTTCTTCACTTTTCAAATCACTAACTTCTTTTATATGCTTACTACTTAAAACTGAAATTCTATCTTCTTTTCTTACTTTACTTCTTCACTTTTCAAATCACTAACTTCTTTTATATGCTTACTACTTAAAACTGAAATTCTATCTTCTTTTCTTACTTTACTTCTTCACTTTTCAAATCACTTACTTCTTTTATATGCTTACTAGTTAAACTGAAATTCTATCTTCTTTTCTTACTTTACTTCTTCACTTTTCAAATCACTAACTTCTTTTATATGCTTACTACTTAAAACTGAAATTCTATCACCTTTTCTTACTTTACTTCTTTTATTTTCAAATCACTAACTTCTTTTATATGCTTACTAGTTAAACTGAAATTCTATCACCTTTTCTTACTTTACTTCTTTTATTTTCAAATCACTAACTTCTTTTATATGCTTACTACTTAAAACTGAAATTCTATCTTCTTTTCTTACTTTACTTCTTCACTTTTCAAATCACTAACTTCTTTTATATGCTTATTATTTAAACTGAAATTCTATCTTCTTTTCTTACTTTACTTCTTCACTTTTCAAATCACTAACTTCTTTTATATGCTTACTACTTAAAACTGAAATTCTATCTTCTTTTCTTACTTTACTTCTTCACTTTTCAAATCACTAACTTCTTTTATATGCTTACTACTTAAAACTGAAATTCTATCACCTTTTCTTACTTTACTTCTTCACTTTTCAAATCACTAACTTCTTTTATATGCTTACTACTTAAAACTGAAATTCTATCTTCTTTTCTTACTTTACTTCTTCACTTTTCAAATCACTAACTTCTTTTATATGCTTACTACTTAAAACTGAAATTCTATCTTCTTTTCTTACTTTACTTCTTCACTTTTCAAATCACTAACTTCTTTTATATGCTTACTAGTTAAACTGAAAATTCTATCTTCTTTTCTTACTTTACTTCTTCACTTTTCAAATCACTAACTTCTTTTATATGCTTACTACTTAAAACTGAAATTCTATCTTCTTTTCTTACTTTACTTCTTCACTTTTCAAATCACTAACTTCTTTTATATGCTTACTACTTAAAACTGAAATTCTATCTTCTTTTCTTACTTTACTTCTTCACTTTTCAAATCACTTACTTCTTTTATATGCTTACTAGTTAAACTGAAATTCTATCTTCTTTTCTTACTTTACTTCTTCACTTTTCAAATCACTAACTTCTTTTATATGCTTACTACTTAAAACTGAAATTCTATCACCTTTTCTTACTTTACTTCTTCACTTTTCAAATCACTAACTTCTTTTATATGCTTACTACTTAAAACTGAAATTCTATCTTCTTTTCTTACTTTACTTCTTCACTTTTCAAATCACTAACTTCTTTTATATGCTTACTAGTTAAACTGAAATTCTATCTTCTTTTCTTACTTTACTTCTTCACTTTTCAAATCACTAACTTCTTTTATATGCTTACTACTTAAAACTGAAATTCTATCTTCTTTTCTTACTTTACTTCTTCACTTTTCAAATCACTAACTTCTTTTATATGCTTACTACTTAAAACTGAAATTCTATCTTCTTTTCTTACTTTACTTCTTCACTTTTCAAATCACTTACTTCTTTTATATGCTTACTAGTTAAACTGAAATTCTATCTTCTTTTCTTACTTTACTTCTTCACTTTTCAAATCACTAACTTCTTTTATATGCTTACTACTTAAAACTGAAATTCTATCACCTTTTCTTACTTTACTTCTTTTATTTTCAAATCACTTACTTCTTTTATATGCTTACTACTTAAAACTGAAATTCTATCACCTTTTCTTACTTTACTTCTTTTATTTTAAAATCACTAACTTCTTTTATATGCTTACTAGTTAAACTGAAATTCTATCTTCTTTTCTTACTTTACTTCTTTTATTTTCAAATCACTAACTTCTTTTATATGCTTACTACTTAAAACTGAAATTCTATCTTCTTTTCTTACTTTACTTCTTTTATTTTCAAATCACTAACTTCTTTTATATGCTTACTAGTTAAACTGAAATTCTATCTTCTTTTCTTACTTTACTTCTTCACTTTTCAAATCACTAACTTCTTTTATATGCTTATTATTTAAACTGAAATTCTATCTTCTTTTCTTACTTTACTTCTTTTATTTTCAAATCACTAACTTCTTTTATATGCTTACTAGTTAAACTGAAATTCTATCACCTTTTCTTACTTTACTTCTTTTATTTTCAAATCACTAACTTCTTTTATATGCTTATTATTTAAACTGAAATTCTATCTTCTTTTCTTACTTTACTTCTTTTATTTTCAAATCACTAACTTCTTTTATATGCTTACTAGTTAAACTGAAATTCTATCACCTTTTCTTACTTTACTTCTTTTATTTTCAAATCACTAACTTCTTTTATATGCTTACTAGTTAAACTGAAATTCTATCTTCTTTTCTTACTTTACTTCTTCACTTTTCAAATCACTAACTTCTTTTATATGCTTACTAGTTAAACTGAAATTCTATCTTCTTTTCTTACTTTACTTCTTCACTTTTCAAATCACTAACTTCTTTTATATGCTTATTATTTAAACTGAAATTCTATCTTCTTTTCTTACTTTACTTCTTCACTTTTCAAATCACTAACTTCTTTTATATGCTTACTAGTTAAACTGAAATTCTATCTTCTTTTCTTACTTTACTTCTTTTATTTTCAAATCACTAACTTCTTTTATATGCTTACTACTTAAAACTGAAATTCTATCTTCTTTTCTTACTTTACTTCTTCACTTTTCAAATCACTAACTTCTTTTATATGCTTACTACTTAAAACTGAAATTCTATCTTCTTTTCTTACTTTACTTC
>CAMPDV010003588.1:0-39923 GCA_946699065.1 Loxodes magnus
CACTTTTCTAAATACTTATTACTTCTCAAAGCATACTTCTTAAAACTGAAATTCTATCTTCTTTTCTTACTTTACTTCTTCACTTTTCTAAATACAAATTACTTTTGACTAAAAGAATACTTCTTAAAACTGAAATTATATCTTCATTTCTTACTTTACTTCTTCACTTTTCTAAATACATATTAATTTTGACTAAAAGAATACTTCTTAAAACTGAACTTCTATTCTCTTTTCTTACTTTACTTCTTCACTTTTCTAAATACTTAATACTTCTCAAAGCATACTTCTTAAAACTGAAATTCTATCTTCTTTTCTTACTTTACTTCTTCACTTTTCTAAATACTTAATACTTCTCAAAGAATACTATTTAAAACTGAAATTCTATCTTCTTTTTTTACTTTACTTCTTCACTTTTCTAAATACTTATTACTTCACAAAGCATACTTCTTAAAACTGAACTTCTATCTTCTTTTCTTACTTTACTTCTTCACTTTTCTAAATACAAATTACTTTTGACTAAAAGAATACTCCTTAAAACTGAAATTCTATCTTCTTTTCTTACTTTACTTCTTCACTTTTCTAAATACTTATTACTTCTCAAAGCATACTTCTTAAAACTGAAATTCTATCTTCTTTTCTTACTTTACTTCTTCACTTTTCTAAATACAAATTACTTTTGACTAAAAGAATACTCCTTAAAACTGAAATTATATCTTCATTTCTTACTTTACTTCTTCACTTTTCTAAATACTTATTACTTCTCAAAGCATACTTCTTAAAACTGAACTTCTATCTTCTTTTCTTACTTTACTTCTTCACTTTTCTAAATACTTATTACTTCTCAAAGCATACTCCTTAAAACTGAACTTCTATCTTCTTTTCTTACTTTACTTCTTAACTTTTCTAAATACTTATTACTTCTCAAAGCATACTTCTTAAAACTGAAATTCTATCTTCTTTTCTTACTTTACTTCTTCACTTTTCTAAATGCTTAATAATTCACAAAGCATACTTCTTAAAACTGAACTTCTATCTTCTTTTCTTACTTTACTTCTTCACTTTTCTAAATACATATTACTTTTGACTAAAAGAATACTCCTTAAAACTGAACTTCTATCTTTTTTTCTTACTTTACTTCTTAACTTTTCTAAATACTTATTACTTCTCAAAGCATACTCCTTAAAACTGAACTTCTATCTTCTTTTCTTACTTTACTTCTTCACTTTTCTAAATACAAATTACTTCTCAAAGCATACTCCTTAAAACTGAAATTCTATCTTCTTTTCTTACTTTAATTCTTCACTTTTCTAAATACTTATTACTTCTCAAAGCATACTCTTTAAAACTGAAATTCTATCTTCTTTTCTTACTTTACTTCTTCACTTTTCTAAATACTTAATAATTCACAAAGCATACTTCTTAAAACTGAACTTCTATCTTCTTTTCTTACTTTACTTCTTCACTTTTCTAAATACATATTACTTTTGACTAAAAGAATACTCCTTAAAACTGAAATTCTATCTTCTTTTCTTACTTTACTTCTTCACTTTTCTAAATACTTATTACTTCTCAAAGCATACTTCTTAAAACTGAAATTCTATCTTCTTTTCTTACTTTACTTCTTCACTTTTCTAAATACAAATTACTTTTGACTAAAAGAATACTTCTTAAAACTGAAATTATATCTTCATTTCTTACTTTACTTCTTCACTTTTCTAAATACAAATTACTTTTGACTAAAAGAATACTCCTTAAAACTGAAATTCTATCTTCTTTTCTTACTTTACTTCTTCACTTTTCTAAATACTTATTACTTCTCAAAGCATACTTCTTAAAACTGAACTTCTATCCTCTTTTCTTACTTTACTTCTTCACTTTTCTAAATACACATTACTTTTGACTAAAAGAATACTTTTTAAAACTGAACTTCTATCTTCTTTTCTTACTTTACTTCTTCACTTTTCTAATTACTTATTACTTCTCAAAGCATACTTCTTAAAACTGAACTTCTATCTTCTTTTCTTACTTTACTTCTTCACTTTTCTAAATACAAATTACTTTTGACTAAAAGAATACTCCTTAAAACTGAAATTCTATCTTCTTTTCTTACTTTACTTCTTCACTTTTCTAAATACAAATTACTTTTGACTAAAAGAATACTCCTTAAAACTGAAATTCTATCTTCTTTTCTTACTTTACTTCTTCACTTTTCTAAATACTTAATAATTCACAAAGCATACTTCTTAAAACTGAACTTCTATCTTCTTTTCTTACTTTACTTCTTAACTTTTCTAAATACAAATTACTTTTGACTAAAAGAATACTTTTTAAAACTGAACTTCTATCTTCTTTTCTTACTTTACTTCTTCACTTTTCTAAATACAAATTACTTTTGACTAAAAGAATACTCCTTAAAACTGAAATTCTATCTTCTTTTCTTACTTTACTTCTTCACTTTTCTAATTGCTTATTACTTCTCAAAGCATACTTCTTAAAACTGAACTTCTATCTTCTTTTCTTACTTTACTTCTTCACTTTTCTAAATACAAATTACTTTTGACTAAAAGAATACTCCTTAAAACTGAACTTCTATCTTCTTTTCTTACTTTACTTCTTCACTTTTCTAAATAATTATTACTTCTCAAAGCATACTTCTTAAAACTGAACTTCTATCCTCTTTTCTTACTTTACTTCTTCACTTTTCTAAATACTTAATAATTCACAAAGCATACTTCTTAAAACTGAACTTCTATCTTCTTTTCTTACTTTACTTCTTAACTTTTCTAAATACAAATTACTTTTGACTAAAAGAATACTTTTTAAAACTGAACTTCTATCTTCTTTTCTTACTTTACTTCTTCACTTTTCTAAATACAAATTACTTTTGACTAAAAGAATACTCCTTAAAACTGAAATTCTATCTTCTTTTCTTACTTTACTTCTTCACTTTTCTAATTACTTATTACTTCTCAAAGCATACTTCTTAAAACTGAACTTCTATCTTCTTTTCTTACTTTACTTCTTCACTTTTCAAATACAAATTACTTTTGACTAAAAGAATACTTTTTAAAACTGAACTTCTATCCTCTTTTCTTACTTTACTTCTTCACTTTTCTAAATACATATTACTTTTGACTAAAAGAATACTCCTTAAAACTGAACTTCTATCTTCTTTTCTTACTTTACTTCTTCACTTTTCTCAATACTTATTACTTCTCAAAGCATACTTCTTAAAACTGAACTTCTATCCTCTTTTCTTACTTTACTTCTTCACTTTTCTAAATACAAATTACTTTTGACTAAAAGAATACTCCTTAAAACTGAAATTCTATCTTCTTTTCTTACTTTACTTCTTCACTTTTCTAAATACATATTACTTTTGACTAAAAGCATACTCCTTAAAACTGAACTTCTATCTTCTTTTCTTACTTTACTTCTTAACTTTTCTAATTACTTATTACTTCTCAAAGCATACTTCTTAAAACTGAACTTCTATCTTCTTTTCTTACTTTACTTCTTCACTTTTCTAAATACATATTACTTTTGACTAAAAGAATACTTCTTAAAACTGAACTTCTATCCTCTTTTCTTACTTTACTTCTTCACTTTTCTAAATACAAATTACTTTTGACTAAAAGAATACTCCTTAAAACTGAAATTCTATCTTCTTTTCTTACTTTACTTCTTCACTTTTCTAAATAATTATTACTTCTCAAAGCATACTTCTTAAAACTGAAATTCTATCTTCTTTTCTTACTTTACTTCTTCACTTTTCTAAATACTTAATAATTCACAAAGCATACTTTTTAAAACTGAACTTCTATCTTCTTTTCTTACTTTACTTATTCACTTTTCTAAATACATATTACTTTTGACTAAAAGAATACTCCTTAAAACTGAAATTCTATCTTCTTTTCTTACTTTACTTCTTCACTTTTCTAATTGCTTATTACTTCTCAAAGCATACTTCTTAAAACTGAACTTCTATCTTCTTTTCTTACTTTACTTCTTAACTTTTCTAAATACAAATTACTTTTGACTAAAAGAATACTTCTTAAAACTGAAATTATATCTTCATTTCTTACTTTACTTCTTCACTTTTCTAAATACAAATTACTTTTGACTAAAAGAATACTCCTTAAAACTGAAATTCTATCTTCTTTTCTTACTTTACTTCTTCACTTTTCTAAATACAAATTACTTTTGACTAAAAGAATACTTCTTAAAACTGAAATTATATCTTCATTTCTTACTTTACTTCTTCACTTTTCTAAATACAAATTACTTTTGACTAAAAGAATACTCCTTAAAACTGAAATTCTATCTTCTTTTCTTACTTTACTTCTTCACTTTTCTAAATACTTATTACTTCTCAAAGCATACTTCTTAAAACTGAACTTCTATCCTCTTTTCTTACTTTACTTCTTCACTTTTCTAAATACACATTACTTTTGACTAAAAGAATACTTTTTAAAACTGAACTTCTATCTTCTTTTCTTACTTTACTTCTTCACTTTTCTAATTACTTATTACTTCTCAAAGCATACTTCTTAAAACTGAACTTCTATCTTCTTTTCTTACTTTACTTCTTCACTTTTCTAAATACAAATTACTTTTGACTAAAAGAATACTCCTTAAAACTGAAATTCTATCTTCTTTTCTTACTTTACTTCTTCACTTTTCTAAATACAAATTACTTTTGACTAAAAGAATACTCCTTAAAACTGAAATTCTATCTTCTTTTCTTACTTTACTTCTTCACTTTTCTAAATACTTAATAATTCACAAAGCATACTTCTTAAAACTGAACTTCTATCTTCTTTTCTTACTTTACTTCTTAACTTTTCTAAATACAAATTACTTTTGACTAAAAGAATACTTTTTAAAACTGAACTTCTATCTTCTTTTCTTACTTTACTTCTTCACTTTTCTAAATACAAATTACTTTTGACTAAAAGAATACTCCTTAAAACTGAAATTCTATCTTCTTTTCTTACTTTACTTCTTCACTTTTCTAATTGCTTATTACTTCTCAAAGCATACTTCTTAAAACTGAACTTCTATCTTCTTTTCTTACTTTACTTCTTCACTTTTCTAAATACAAATTACTTTTGACTAAAAGAATACTCCTTAAAACTGAACTTCTATCTTCTTTTCTTACTTTACTTCTTCACTTTTCTAAATAATTATTACTTCTCAAAGCATACTTCTTAAAACTGAACTTCTATCCTCTTTTCTTACTTTACTTCTTCACTTTTCTAAATACTTAATAATTCACAAAGCATACTTCTTAAAACTGAACTTCTATCTTCTTTTCTTACTTTACTTCTTCACTTTTCTAAATACATATTACTTTTGACTAAAAGAATACTCCTTAAAACTGAAATTCTATCTTCTTTTCTTACTTTACTTCTTCACTTTTCTAATTACTTATTACTTCTCAAAGCATACTTCTTAAAACTGAACTTCTATCTTCTTTTCTTACTTTACTTCTTAACTTTTCTAAATACAAATTACTTTTGACTAAAAGAATACTCCTTAAAACTGAAATTCTATCTTTTTTTCTTACTTTACTTCTTCACTTTTCTAAATACTTATTACTTCTCAAAGCATACTTCTTAAAACTGAAATTCTATCTTCTTTTCTTACTTTACTTCTTCACTTTTCTAAATACAAATTACTTTTGACTAAAAGAATACTTCTTAAAACTGAAATTATATCTTCATTTCTTACTTTACTTCTTCACTTTTCTAAATACAAATTACTTTTGACTAAAAGAATACTCCTTAAAACTGAAATTCTATCTTCTTTTCTTACTTTACTTCTTCACTTTTCTAAATACTTATTACTTCTCAAAGCATACTTCTTAAAACTGAACTTCTATCCTCTTTTCTTACTTTACTTCTTCACTTTTCTAAATACACATTACTTTTGACTAAAAGAATACTTTTTAAAACTGAACTTCTATCTTCTTTTCTTACTTTACTTCTTCACTTTTCTAATTACTTATTACTTCTCAAAGCATACTTCTTAAAACTGAACTTCTATCTTCTTTTCTTACTTTACTTCTTCACTTTTCTAAATACAAATTACTTTTGACTAAAAGAATACTCCTTAAAACTGAAATTCTATCTTCTTTTCTTACTTTACTTCTTCACTTTTCTAAATACAAATTACTTTTGACTAAAAGAATACTCCTTAAAACTGAAATTCTATCTTCTTTTCTTACTTTACTTCTTCACTTTTCTAAATACTTAATAATTCACAAAGCATACTTCTTAAAACTGAACTTCTATCTTCTTTTCTTACTTTACTTCTTAACTTTTCTAAATACTTAATTTTCACAAAGCATACTTTTTAAAACTGAACTTCTATCTTCTTTTCTTACTTTACTTCTTCACTTTTCTAAATACAAATTACTTTTGACTAAAAGAATACTCCTTAAAACTGAAATTCTATCTTCTTTTCTTACTTTACTTCTTCACTTTTCTAATTGCTTATTACTTCTCAAAGCATACTTCTTAAAACTGAACTTCTATCTTCTTTTCTTACTTTACTTCTTCACTTTTCTAAATACAAATTACTTTTGACTAAAAGAATACTCCTTAAAACTGAACTTCTATCTTCTTTTCTTACTTTACTTCTTCACTTTTCTAAATAATTATTACTTCTCAAAGCATACTTCTTAAAACTGAACTTCTATCCTCTTTTCTTACTTTACTTCTTCACTTTTCTAAATACTTAATAATTCACAAAGCATACTTCTTAAAACTGAACTTCTATCTTCTTTTCTTACTTTACTTCTTAACTTTTCTAAATACAAATTACTTTTGACTAAAAGAATACTTTTTAAAACTGAACTTCTATCTTCTTTTCTTACTTTACTTCTTCACTTTTCTAAATACAAATTACTTTTGACTAAAAGAATACTCCTTAAAACTGAAATTCTATCTTCTTTTCTTACTTTACTTCTTCACTTTTCTAATTACTTATTACTTCTCAAAGCATACTTCTTAAAACTGAACTTCTATCTTCTTTTCTTACTTTACTTCTTCACTTTTCTAAATACAAATTACTTTTGACTAAAAGAATACTTTTTAAAACTGAACTTCTATCCTCTTTTCTTACTTTACTTCTTCACTTTTCTAAATACATATTACTTTTGACTAAAAGAATACTCCTTAAAACTGAACTTCTATCTTCTTTTCTTACTTTACTTCTTCACTTTTCTAAATACTTATTACTTCTCAAAGCATACTTCTTAAAACTGAACTTCTATCCTCTTTTCTTACTTTACTTCTTCACTTTTCTAAATACAAATTACTTTTGACTAAAAGAATACTCCTTAAAACTGAAATTCTATCTTCTTTTCTTACTTTACTTCTTCACTTTTCTAAATACTTAATAATTCACAAAGCATACTTCTTAAAACTGAACTTCTATCTTCTTTTCTTACTTTACTTCTTAACTTTTCTAATTACTTATTACTTCTCAAAGCATACTTCTTAAAACTTAACTTCTATCTTCTTTTCTTACTTTACTTCTTCACTTTTCTAAATACATATTACTTTTGACTAAAAGAATACTTCTTAAAACTGAACTTCTATCCTCTTTTCTTACTTTACTTCTTCACTTTTCTAAATACAAATTACTTTTGACTAAAAGAATACTCCTTAAAACTGAAATTCTATCTTCTTTTCTTACTTTACTTCTTCACTTTTCTAAATAATTATTACTTCTCAAAGCATACTTCTTAAAACTGAAATTCTATCTTCTTTTCTTACTTTACTTCTTCACTTTTCTAAATACATATTATTTCTCAAAGCATACTTCTTAAAACTGAAATTCTATCTTCTTTTCTTACTTTACTTCTTCACTTTTCTAAATACTTAATAATTCACAAAGCATACTTCTTAAAACTGAAATTCTATCTTCTTTTCTTACTTTACTTCTTCACTTTTCTAATTACTTATTACTTCTCAAAGCATACTTCTTAAAACTGAACTTCTATCTTCTTTTCTTACTTTACTTCTTCACTTTTCTAAATACAAATTACTTTTGACTAAAAGAATACTTTTTAAAACTGAACTTCTATCCTCTTTTCTTACTTTACTTCTTCACTTTTCTAAATACATATTACTTTTGACTAAAAGAATACTCCTTAAAACTGAACTTCTATCTTCTTTTCTTACTTTACTTCTTCACTTTTCTAAATACTTATTACTTCTCAAAGCATACTTCTTAAAACTGAAATTCTATCTTCTTTTCTTACTTTACTTCTTCACTTTTCTAAATACAAATTACTTTTGACTAAAAGAATACTTCTTAAAACTGAAATTATATCTTCATTTCTTACTTTACTTCTTCACTTTTCTAAATACATATTAATTTTGACTAAAAGAATACTTCTTAAAACTGAACTTCTATTCTCTTTTCTTACTTTACTTCTTCACTTTTCTAAATACTTAATACTTCTCAAAGCATACTTCTTAAAACTGAACTTCTATCCTCTTTTCTTACTTTACTTCTTCACTTTTCTAAATACTTATTACTTCTCAAAGCATACTCCTTAAAACTGAAATTCTATCTTCTTTTCTTACTTTACTTCTTAACTTTTCTAAATACTTATTACTTCTCAAAGCATACTCCTTAAAACTGAAATTCTATCTTCTTTTCTTACTTTACTTCTTAACTTTTCTAAATACTTATTACTTCTCAAAGCATACTCCTTAAAACTGAAATTCTATCTTCTTTTCTTACTTTACTTCTTCACTTTTCTAAATACTTATTACTTCTCAAAGCATACTTCTTAAAACTGAAATTCTATCTTCTTTTCTTACTTTACTTCTTCACTTTTCTAAATACATATTACTTTTGACTAAAAGAATACTCCTTAAAACTGAAATTCTATCTTCTTTTCTTACTTTACTTCTTCACTTTTCTAATTACTTATTACTTCTCAAAGCATACTTCTTAAAACTGAACTTCTATCTTCTTTTCTTACTTTACTTCTTCACTTTTCTAAATACAAATTACTTTTGACTAAAAGAATACTTTTTAAAACTGAACTTCTATCCTCTTTTCTTACTTTACTTCTTCACTTTTCTAAATACAAATTACTTTTGACTAAAAGAATACTCCTTAAAACTGAACTTCTATCTTCTTTTCTTACTTTACTTCTTCACTTTTCTAAATACTTATTACTTCTCAAAGCATACTTCTTAAAACTGAACTTCTATCCTCTTTTCTTACTTTACTTCTTCACTTTTCTAAATACATATTACTTTTGACTAAAAGAATACTTCTTAAAACTGAACTTCTATCTTCTTTTCTTACTTTACTTCTTCACTTTTCTAAATACTTAATAATTCACAAAGCATACTTCTTAAAACTGAACTTCTATCTTCTTTTCTTACTTTACTTCTTAACTTTTCTAAATACTTATTACTTCTCAAAGCATACTTCTTAAAACTGAAATTCTATCTTCTTTTCTTACTTTACTTCTTCACTTTTCTAAATACTTAATAATTCACAAAGCATACTTCTTAAAACTGAACTTCTATCTTCTTTTCTTACTTTACTTCTTCACTTTTCTAAATACATATTACTTTTGACTAAAAGAATACTTCTTAAAACTGAACTTCTATCCTCTTTTCTTACTTTACTTCTTCACTTTTCTAAATACAAATTACTTTTGACTAAAAGAATACTCCTTAAAACTGAAATTCTATCTTCTTTTCTTACTTTACTTCTTCACTTTTCTAAATAATTATTACTTCTCAAAGCATACTTCTTAAAACTGAAATTCTATCTTCTTTTCTTACTTTACTTCTTCACTTTTCTAAATACTTATTACTTCACAAAGCATACTTCTTAAAACTGAACTTCTATCTTCTTTTCTTACTTTACTTCTTCACTTTTCTAAATACATATTACTTTTGACTAAAAGAATACTCCTTAAAACTGAACTTCTATCTTCTTTTCTTACTTTACTTCTTCACTTTTCTAAATACTTATTACTTCTCAAAGCATACTTCTTAAAACTGAACTTCTATCTTCTTTTCTTACTTTACTTATTCACTTTTCTAAATACATATTACTTTTGACTAAAAGAATACTCCTTAAAACTGAACTTCTATCTTCTTTTCTTACTTTACTTCTTCACTTTTCTAAATACATATTATTTCTCAAAGCATACTTCTTAAAACTGAAATTCTATCTTCTTTTCTTACTTTACTTCTTCACTTTTCTAAATACTTAATAATTCACAAAGCATACTTCTTAAAACTGAACTTCTATCTTCTTTTCTTACTTTACTTCTTCACTTTTCTAAATACAAATTACTTTTGACTAAAAGAATACTCCTTAAAACTGAAATTCTATCTTCTTTTCTTACTTTACTTCTTCACTTTTCTAAATACTTAATAATTCACAAAGCATACTTCTTAAAACTGAACTTCTATCTTCTTTTCTTACTTTACTTCTTCACTTTTCTAAATACATATTACTTTTGACTAAAAGAATACTTCTTAAAACTGAACTTCTATCCTCTTTTCTTACTTTACTTCTTCACTTTTCTAAATACTTATTACTTTTCTCAAAGCATACTCCTTAAAACTGAAATTCTATCTTCTTTTCTTACTTTACTTCTTCACTTTTCTAAATAATTATTAATTCTCAAAGCATACTTCTTAAAACTGAAATTCTATCTTCTTTTCTTACTTTACTTCTTCACTTTTCTAAATACTTAATAATTCACAAAGCATACTTTTTAAAACTGAACTTCTATCTTCTTTTCTTACTTTACTTCTTCACTTTTCTAAATACATATTACTTTTGACTAAAAGAATACTCCTTAAAACTGAAATTCTATCTTCTTTTCTTACTTTACTTCTTCACTTTTCTAATTACTTATTACTTCTCAAAGCATACTTCTTAAAACTGAACTTCTATCTTCTTTTCTTACTTTACTTCTTCACTTTTCTAAATACAAATTACTTTTGACTAAAAGAATACTTTTTAAAACTGAACTTCTATCCTCTTTTCTTACTTTACTTCTTCACTTTTCTAAATACATATTACTTTTGACTAAAAGAATACTCCTTAAAACTGAACTTCTATCTTCTTTTCTTACTTTACTTCTTCACTTTTCTAAATACTTATTACTTCTCAAAGCATACTTCTTAAAACTGAAATTCTATCTTCTTTTCTTACTTTACTTCTTCACTTTTCTAAATACAAATTACTTTTGACTAAAAGAATACTTCTTAAAATTGAAATTATATCTTCATTTCTTACTTTACTTCTTCACTTTTCTAAATACATATTAATTTTGACTAAAAGAATACTTCTTAAAACTGAACTTCTATTCTCTTTTCTTACTTTACTTCTTCACTTTTCTAAATACATATTAATTTTGACTAAAAGAATACTTCTTAAAACTGAACTTCTATTCTCTTTTCTTACTTTACTTCTTCACTTTTCTAAATACTTATTACTTCTCAAAGCATACTTCTTAAAACTGAACTTCTATTCTCTTTTCTTACTTTACTTCTTCACTTTTCTAAATACTTATTACTTCACAAAGCATACTTCTTAAAACTGAACTTCTATCTTCTTTTCTTACTTTACTTCTTCACTTTTCTAAATACATATTACTTTTGACTAAAAGAATACTCCTTAAAACTGAAATTCTATCTTCTTTTCTTACTTTACTTCTTCACTTTTCTAAATACTTATTACTTCTCAAAGCATACTTCTTAAAACTGAAATTCTATCTTCTTTTCTTACTTTACTTCTTCACTTTTCTAAATACAAATTACTTTTGACTAAAAGAATACTTCTTAAAACTGAACTTCTATCTTCTTTTCTTACTTTACTTATTCACATTTATAAATACTTATTACTTTTGACTAAAAGAATACTCCTTAAAACTGAAATTCTATCTTCTTTTCTTACTTTACTTCTTCACTTTTCTAAATACTTATTACTTCTCAAAGCATACTTCTTAAAACTGAACTTCTATCTTCTTTTCTTACTTTACTTCTTCACTTTTCTAAATACTTATTACTTCTCAAAGCATACTCTTTAAAACTGAAATTCTATCTTCTTTTCTTACTTTACTTCTTCACTTTTCTAAATACTTAATAATTCACAAAGCATACTTCTTAAAACTGAACTTCTATCTTCTTTTCTTACTTTACTTCTTCACTTTTCTAAATACATATTATTTCTCAAAACATACTTCTTAAAACTGAACTTCTATCTTCTTTTCTTACTTTACTTCTTCACTTTTCTAAATACATATTACTTTTGACTAAAAGAATACTCCTTAAAACTGAACTTCTATCTTTTTTTCTTACTTTACTTCTTAACTTTTCTAAATACTTATTACTTCTCAAAGCATACTCCTTAAAACTGAACTTCTATCTTCTTTTCTTACTTTACTTCTTCACTTTTCTAAATACTTATTACTTCACAAAGCATACTTCTTAAAACTGAACTTCTATCTTCTTTTCTTACTTTACTTCTTCACTTCTCTAAATACTTAATAATTCACAAAGCATACTTCTTAAAACTGAACTTCTATCTTCTTTTCTTACTTTACTTCTTCACTTTTCTAAATACTTATTACTTCTCAA
Organism: Loxodes magnus; assembly: GCA_946699065.1. Taxonomy (NCBI): domain Eukaryota; phylum Ciliophora; class Karyorelictea; order Loxodida; family Loxodidae; genus Loxodes; species Loxodes magnus. The sequence continues at coordinate 12,642 of CAMPDV010003588.1, forward strand.
AGCATACTCTTTAAAACTGAAATTCTATCTTCTTTTCTTACTTTACTTCTTCACTTTTCTAAATACAAATTACTTTTGACTAAAAGAATACTCCTTAAAACTGAAATTCTATCTTCTTTTCTTACTTTACTTCTTCACTTTTCTAAATAATTATTACTTCTCAAAGCATACTTCTTAAAACTGAAATTCTATTTTCTTTTCTTACTTTACTTCTTCACTTTTCTAAATACTTAATAATTCACAAAGCATACTTCTTAAAACTGAACTTCTATCTTCTTTTCTTACTTTACTTCTTCACTTTTCTAAATACATATTACTTTTGACTAAAAGAATACTTCTTAAAACTGAACTTCTATCCTCTTTTCTTACTTTACTTCTTCACTTTTCTAAATACAAATTACTTTTGACTAAAAGAATACTTTTTAAAACTGAACTTCTATCCTCTTTTCTTACTTTACTTCTTCACTTTTCTAAATAATTATTACTTCTCAAAGCATACTTCTTAAAACTGAAATTCTATCTTCTTTTCTTACTTTACTTCTTCACTTTTCTAAATACTTAATAATTCACAAAGCATACTTTTTAAAACTGAACTTCTATCTTCTTTTCTTACTTTACTTCTTCACTTTTCTAAATACATATTACTTTTGACTAAAAGAATACTCCTTAAAACTGAAATTCTATCTTCTTTTCTTACTTTACTTCTTCACTTTTCTAATTACTTATTACTTCTCAAAGCATACTTCTTAAAACTGAACTTCTATCTTCTTTTCTTACTTTACTTCTTCACTTTTCTAAATACTTATTACTTTTGACTAAAAGAATACTTTTTAAAACTGAACTTCTATCTTCTTTTCTTACTTTACTTCTTCACTTTTCTAAATACATATTACTTTTGACTAAAAGAATACTCCTTAAAACTGAACTTCTATCTTCTTTTCTTACTTTACTTCTTCACTTTTCTAAATACTTATTACTTCTCAAAGCATACTTCTTAAAACTGAAATTCTATCTTCTTTTCTTACTTTACTTCTTCACTTTTCTAAATACAAATTACTTTTGACTAAAAGAATACTTCTTAAAACTGAACTTCTATCTTCTTTTCTTACTTTACTTCTTCACTTTTCTAAATACATATTAATTTTGACTAAAAGAATACTTCTTAAAACTGAACTTCTATTCTCTTTTCTTACTTTACTTCTTCACTTTTCTAAATACTTAATACTTCTCAAAGCATACTTCTTAAAACTGAACTTCTATCCTCTTTTCTTACTTTACTTCTTCACTTTTCTAAATACTTATTACTTCTCAAAGCATACTTCTTAAAACTGAAATTCAATCTTCTTTTCTTACTTTACTTCTTCACTTTTCTAAATACTTATTACTTCACAAAGCATACTTCTTAAAACTGAACTTCTATCTTCTTTTCTTACTTTACTTCTTCACTTTTCTAAATACATATTACTTTTGACTAAAAGAATACTCCTTAAAACTGAAATTCTATCTTCTTTTCTTACTTTACTTCTTCACTTTTCTAAATACTTATTACTTCTCAAAGCATACTTCTTAAAACTGAAATTCTATCTTCTTTTCTTACTTTACTTCTTCACTTTTCTAAATACAAATTACTTTTGACTAAAAGAATACTTCTTAAAACTGAAATTATATCTTCATTTCTTACTTTACTTCTTCACTTTTCTAAATACAAATTACTTCTCAAAGCATACTCCTTAAAACTGAAATTCTATCTTCTTTTCTTACTTTAATTCTTCACTTTTCTAAATACTTATTACTTCTCAAAGCATACTCCTTAAAACTGAACTTCTATCTTCTTTTCTTACTTTACTTCTTAACTTTTCTAAATACTTATTACTTCTCAAAGCATACTTCTTAAAACTGAAATTCTATCTTCTTTTCTTACTTTACTTCTTCACTTTTCTAAATGCTTAATAATTCACAAAGCATACTTCTTAAAACTGAACTTCTATCTTCTTTTCTTACTTTACTTCTTCACTTTTCTAAATACAAATTACTTTTGACTAAAAGAATACTTTTTAAAACTGAACTTCTATCTTCTTTTCTTACTTTACTTCTTCACTTTTCTAAATACAAATTACTTTTGACTAAAAGCATACTCCTTAAAACTGAAATTCTATCTTCTTTTCTTACTTTACTTCTTCACTTTTCTAAATACAAATTACTTTTGACTAAAAGCATACTCCTTAAAACTGAACTTCTATCTTCTTTTCTTACTTTACTTCTTCACTTTTCTAAATACTTAATAATTCACAAAGCATACTTCATAAAACTTAACTTCTTTCTTATTTTCTTACTTTACTTCTTCACTTTTCTAAATACTTATTACTTCTCAAAGCATACTTCTTAAAACTGAACTTCTATCTTCTTTTCTTACTTTACTTCTTCACTTTTCTAAATACTTATTACTTCTCAAAGCATACTTCTTAAAACTGAACTTCTATCCTCTTTTCTTACTTTACTTCTTCACTTTTCTAAATACAAATTACTTTTGACTAAAAGAATACTTCTTAAAACTGAACTTCTATCCTCTTTTCTTACTTTACTTCTTCACTTTTCTAAATACATATTACTTTTGACTAAAAGAATACTTCTTAAAACTGAACTTCTATCTTCTTTTCTTACTTTACTTCTTCACTTTTCTAAATACATATTATTTCTCAAAGCATACTTCTTAAAACTGAACTTCTATCTTCTTTTCTTACTTTACTTCTTCACTTTTCTAAATACTTATTACTTCACAAAGCATACTTCTTAAAACTGAACTTCTATCTTCTTTTCTTACTTTACTTCTTCACTTTTCTAAATACTTAATAATTCACAAAGCATACTCCTTAAAACTGAAATTCTATCTTCTTTTCTTACTTTACTTCTTCACTTTTCTAAATACTTAATAATTCACAAAGCATACTTCTTAAAACTGAACTTCTATCTTCTTTTCTTACTTTACTTCTTCACTTTTCTAAATACAAATTACTTTTGACTAAAAGAATACTTCTTAAAACTGAACTTCTATCTTCTTTTCTTACTTTACTTATTCACATTTATAAATACTTATTACTTTTGACTAAAAGAATACTCCTTAAAACTGAAATTCTATCTTCTTTTCTTACTTTACTTCTTCACTTTTCTAAATACTTATTACTTCTCAAAGCATACTTCTTAAAACTGAACTTCTATCTTCTTTTCTTACTTTACTTCTTCACTTTTCTAAATACTTATTACTTCTCAAAGCATACTCTTTAAAACTGAAATTCAATCTTCTTTTCTTTACTTACTTCTTCACTTTTCTAAATACTTAATAATTCACAAAGCATACTTCTTAAAACTGAACTTCTATCTTCTTTTCTTACTTTACTTCTTCACTTTTCTAAATACATATTATTTCTCAAAACATACTTCTTAAAACTGAACTTCTATCTTCTTTTCTTACTTTACTTCTTCACTTTTCTAAATACATATTACTTTTGACTAAAAGAATACTCCTTAAAACTGAACTTCTATCTTTTTTTCTTACTTTACTTCTTAACTTTTCTAAATACTTATTACTTCTCAAAGCATACTCCTTAAAACTGAAATTCTATCTTCTTTTCTTACTTTACTTCTTCACTTTTCTAAATACTTAATAATTCACAAAGCATACTTCTTAAAACTGAACTTCTATCTTCTTTTCTTACTTTACTTCTTCACTTCTCTAAATACTTAATAATTCACAAAGCATACTTCTTAAAACTGAACTTCTATCTTCTTTTCTTACTTTACTTCTTCACTTTTCTAAATACATATTACTTTTGACTAAAAGAATACTCCTTAAAACTGAAATTCTATCTTCTTTTCTTACTTTACTTCTTCACTTTTCTAAATACTTAATACTTCTCAAAGCATACTTCTTAAAACTGAAATTCTATCTTCTTTTCTTACTTTACTTCTTCACTTTTCTAAATACACATTACTTTTGACTAAAAGAATACTTTTTAAAACTGAACTTCTATCTTCTTTTCTTACTTTACTTCTTCACTTTTCTAATTACTTATTACTTCTCAAAGCATACTTCTTAAAACTGAACTTCTATCTTCTTTTCTTACTTTACTTCTTCACTTTTCTAAATACAAATTACTTTTGACTAAAAGAATACTCCTTAAAACTGAAATTCTATCTTCTTTTCTTACTTTACTTCTTCACTTTTCTAAATACAAATTACTTTTGACTAAAAGAATACTCCTTAAAACTGAAATTCTATCTTCTTTTCTTACTTTACTTCTTCACTTTTCTAAATACTTAATAATTCACAAAGCATACTTCTTAAAACTGAACTTCTATCTTCTTTTCTTACTTTACTTCTTAACTTTTCTAAATACAAATTACTTTTGACTAAAAGAATACTTTTTAAAACTGAACTTCTATCTTCTTTTCTTACTTTACTTCTTCACTTTTCTAAATACAAATTACTTTTGACTAAAAGAATACTCCTTAAAACTGAAATTCTATCTTCTTTTCTTACTTTACTTCTTCACTTTTCTAAATACTTATTACTTCTCAAAGCATAATCCTTAAAACTGAAGATCTATCTTCTTTTCTTACTTACTTCTTCACTTTTCTAAATACTACTTACTTCTCAAAGCATACTCCTTAAAACTGAACTTCTATCTTCTTTTCTTACTTTACTTCTTCACTTTTCTAAATACTTATTACTTCTCAAAGCATACTTCTTAAAACTGAACTTCTATCCTCTTTTCTTACTTTACTTCTTCACTTTTCTAAATACTTATTACTTCACAAAGCATACTTCTTAAAACTGAACTTCTATCTTCTTTTCTTACTTTACTTCTTAACTTTTCTAAATACAAATTACTTTTGACTAAAAGAATACTTTTTAAAACTGAACTTCTATCTTCTTTTCTTACTTTACTTCTTAACTTTTCTAAATACAAATTACTTTTGACTCAAAGAATACTCCTTAAAACTGAAATTCTATCTTCTTTTCTTACTTTACTTCTTCACTTTTCTAATTACTTATTACTTCTCAAAGCATACTTCTTAAAACTGAACTTCTATCTTCTTTTCTTACTTTACTTCTTCACTTTTCTAAATACAAATTACTTTTGACTAAAAGAATACTTTTTAAAACTGAACTTCTATCCTCTTTTCTTACTTTACTTCTTCACTTTTCTAAATACATATTACTTTTGACTAAAAGAATACTCCTTAAAACTGAACTTCTATCTTCTTTTCTTACTTTACTTCTTCACTTTTCTAAATACATATTACTTCTCAAAGCATACTTCTTAAAACTGAACTTCTATCCTCTTTTCTTACTTTACTTCTTCACTTTTCTAAATACAAATTACTTTTGACTAAAAGAATACTCCTTAAAACTGAAATTCTATCTTCTTTTCTTACTTTACTTCTTCACTTTTCTAAATAATTATTACTTCTCAAAGCATACTTCTTAAAACTGAAATTCTATCTTCTTTTCTTACTTTACTTCTTCACTTTTCTAAATACATATTATTTCTCAAAGCATACTTCTTAAAACTGAACTTCTATCTTCTTTTCTTACTTTACTTCTTAACTTTTCTAAATACTTATTACTTCTCAAAGCATACTTCTTAAAACTGAACTTCTATCTTCTTTTCTTACTTTACTTCTTCACTTTTCTAAATACAAATTACTTTTGACTAAAAGAATACTCCTTAAAACTGAACTTCTATCCTCTTTTCTTACTTTACTTCTTCACTTTTCTAATTACATATTACTTTTGACTAAAAGAATACTTCTTAAAACTGAACTTCTATCTTCTTTTCTTACTTTACTTCTTCACTTTTCTAAATACATATTATTTCTCAAAGCATACTTCTTAAAACTGAACTTCTATCTTCTTTTCTTACTTTACTTCTTAACTTTTCTAAATACTTATTACTTCTCAAAGCATACTCCTTTAAACTGAAATTCTATCTTCTTTTCTTACTTTACTTCTTCACTTTTCTAATTACTTATTACTTCTCAAAGCATACTTCTTAAAACTGAACTTCTATCTTCTTTTCTTACTTTACTTCTTCACTTTTCTAAATACAAATTACTTTTGACTAAAAGAATACTTTTTAAAACTGAACTTCTATCCTCTTTTCTTACTTTACTTCTTCACTTTTCTAAATACATATTACTTTTGACTAAAAGAATACTTCCTTAAAACTGAACTTCTATCTTATTTTCTTACTTTACTTCTTCACTTTTCTAAATACTTATTACTTCTCAAAGCATACTTCTTAAAACTGAACTTCTATCCTCTTTTCTTACTTTACTTCTTCACTTTTCTAAATACAAATTACTTTTGACTAAAAGAATACTCCTTAAAACTGAAATTCTATCTTCTTTTCTTACTTTACTTCTTCACTTTTCTAAATACATATTATTTCTCAAAGCATACTTCTTAAAACTGAAATTCTATCTTCTTTTCTTACTTTACTTCTTCACTTTTCTAAATACTTAATAATTCACAAAGCATACTTCTTAAAACTGAACTTCTATCTTCTTTTCTTACTTTACTTCTTCACTTTTCTAAATACTTATTACTTCTCAAAGCATACTTCTTAAAACTGAACTTCTATCTTCTTTTCTTACTTTACTTCTTAACTTTTCTAAATACTTATTACTTCTCAAAGCATACTTCTTAAAACTGAAATTCTATCTTCTTTTCTTACTTTACTTCTTCACTTTTCTAAATACTTAATAATTCACAAAGCATACTTCTTAAAACTGAACTTCTATCTTCTTTTCTTACTTTACTTCTTCACTTTTCTAAATACATATTACTTTTGACTAAAAGAATACTTCTTAAAACTGAACTTCTATCTTCTTTTCTTACTTTACTTCTTCACTTTTCTAAATACATATTATTTCTCAAAGCATACTTCTTAAAACTGAACTTCTATCTTCTTTTCTTACTTTACTTCTTCACTTTTCTAAATACTTATTACTTCTCAAAGCATACTTCTTAAAACTGAACTTCTATTTTCTTTTCTTACTTTACTTCTTCACTTTTCTAAATACTTATTACTTCTCAAAGCATACTCCTTAAAACTGAAATTCTATCTTCTTTTCTTACTTTACTTCTTCACTTTTCTAAATACTTAATAATTCACAAAGCATACTTCTTAAAACTGAACTTCTATCTTCTTTTCTTACTTTACTTCTTCACTTTTCTAAATACAAATTACTTTTGACTAAAAGAATACTTTTTAAAACTGAACTTCTATCCTCTTTTCTTACTTTACTTCTTCACTTTTCTAAATACATATTACTTTTGACTAAAAGAATACTCCTTAAAACTGAACTTCTATCTTCTTTTCTTACTTTACTTCTTCACTTTTCTAAATACTTATTACTTCTCAAAGCATACTTCTTAAAACTGAAATTCTATCTTCTTTTCTTACTTTACTTCTTCACTTTTCTAAATACTTAATAATTCACAAAGCATACTTTTTAAAACTGAACTTCTATCTTCTTTTCTTACTTTACTTCTTCACTTTTCTAAATACTTAATAATTCACAAAGCATACTTCTTAAAACTGAACTTCTATCTTTTTTTCTTACTTTACTTCTTAACTTTTCTAAATACTTATTACTTCTCAAAGCATACTTCTTAAAACTGAACTTCTATCTTCTTTTCTTACTTTACTTCTTCACTTTTCTAAATACAAATTACTTTTGACTAAAAGAATACTCCTTAAAACTGAACTTCTATCTTCTTTTCTTACTTTACTTCTTCACTTTTCTAAATAATTATTACTTCTCAAAGCATACTTCTTAAAACTGAAATTCTATCTTCTTTTCTTACTTTACTTCTTCACTTTTCTAAATACTTAATAATTCACAAAGCATACTTCTTAAAACTGAACTTCTATCTTTTTTTCTTACTTTACTTCTTCACTTTTCTAAATACATATTACTTTTGACTAAAAGAATACTCCTTAAAACTGAAATTCTATCTTCTTTTCTTACTTTACTTCTTCACTTTTCTAAATACTTATTACTTCTCAAAGCATACTTCTTAAAACTGAACTTCTATCTTCTTTTCTTACTTTACTTCTTCACTTTTCTAAATACATATTACTTTTGACTAAAAGAATACTCCTTAAAACTGAAATTCTATCTTCTTTTCTTACTTTACTTCTTCACTTTTCTAAATACTTATTACTTCTCAAAGCATACTTCTTAAAACTGAACTTCTATCTTCTTTTCTTACTTTACTTCTTCACTTTTCTAAATACAAATTACTTTTGACTAAAAGAATACTTTTTAAAACTGAACTTCTATCCTCTTTTCTTACTTTACTTCTTTACTTTTCTAAATACAAATTACTTTTGACTAAAAGAATACTCCTTAAAACTGAAATTCTATCTTCTTTTCTTACTTTACTTCTTCACTTTTCTAAATAATTATTACTTCTCAAAGCATACTTCTTAAAACTGAACTTCTATCTTCTTTTCTTACTTTACTTCTTCACTTTTCTAAATACAAATTACTTTTGACTAAAAGAATACTTTTTAAAACTGAACTTCTATCCTCTTTTCTTACTTTACTTCTTCACTTTTCTAAATACAAATTACTTTTGACTAAAAGAATACTCCTTAAAACTGAAATTCTATCTTCTTTTCTTACTTTACTTCTTCACTTTTCTAAATACTTAATAATTCACAAAGCATACTTTTTAAAACTGAACTTCTATCCTCTTTTCTTACTTTACTTCTTCACTTTTCTAAATACATATTACTTTTGACTAAAAGAATACTCCTTAAAACTGAACTTCTATCTTCTTTTCTTACTTTACTTCTTCACTTTTCTAAATACTTATTACTTCTCAAAGCATACTTCTTAAAACTGAACTTCTATCCTCTTTTCTTACTTTACTTCTTCACTTTTCTAAATACTTATTACTTCTCAAAGGATACTTCTTAAAACTGAAATTCTATCTTCTTTTCTTACTTTACTTCTTCACTTTTCTAAATACTTATTACTTCTCAAAGCATACTTCTTAAAACTGAACTTCTATCTTCTTTTCTTACTTTACTTCTTCACTTTTCTAAATACAAATTACTTTTGACTAAAAGAATACTCCTTAAAACTGAACTTCTATCCTCTTTTCTTACTTTACTTCTTCACTTTTCTAAATACATATTACTTTTGACTAAAAGAATACTCCTTAAAACTGAACTTCTATCTTCTTTTCTTACTTTACTTCTTCACTTTTCTAAATACTTATTACTTCTCAAAGCATACTTCTTAAAACTGAACTTCTATCCTCTTTTCTTACTTTACTTCTTCACTTTTCTAAATACTTAATAATTCACAAAGCATACTTCTTAAAACTGAAATTCTATCTTCTTTTCTTACTTTACTTCTTCACTTTTCTAAATAATTATTACTTCTCAAAGCATACTCCTTAAAACTGAAATTCTATCTTCTTTTCTTACTTTACTTCTTCACTTTTCTAAATACTTAATAATTCACAAAGCATACTTCTTAAAACTGAACTTCTATCTTCTTTTCTTACTTTACTTCTTAACTTTTCTAAATACTTATTACTTCTCAAAGCATACTTCTTAAAACTGAAATTCTATCTTCTTTTCTTACTTTACTTCTTCACTTTTCTAAATACATATTACTTTTGACTAAAAGAATACTCCTTAAAACTGAAATTCTATCTTCTTTTCTTACTTTACTTCTTCACTTTTCTAAATACTTATTACTTCTCAAAGCATACTTCTTAAAACTGAACTTCTATCCTCTTTTCTTACTTTACTTCTTCACTTTTCTAAATACAAATTACTTTTGACTAAAAGAATACTCCTTAAAACTGAAATTCTATCTTCTTTTCTTACTTTACTTCTTCACTTTTCTAAATAATTATTACTTCTCAAAGCATACTTCTTAAAACTGAAATTCTATCTTCTTTTCTTACTTTACTTCTTCACTTTTCTAAATAATTATTACTTCTCAAAGCATACTTCTTAAAACTGAACTTCTATCTTCTTTTCTTACTTTACTTCTTCACTTTTCTAAATACAAATTACTTTTGACTAAAAGTATACTTTTTAAAACTGAACTTCTATCCTCTTTTCTTACTTTACTTCTTCACTTTTCTAAATACAAATTACTTTTGACTAAAAGAATACTCCTTAAAACTGAAATTCTATCTTCTTTTCTTACTTTACTTCTTCACTTTTCTAAATACTTAATAATTCACAAAGCATACTTTTTAAAACTGAACTTCTATCCTCTTTTCTTACTTTACTTCTTCACTTTTCTAAATACATATTACTTTTGACTAAAAGAATACTCCTTAAAACTGAACTTCTATCTTCTTTTCTTACTTTACTTCTTCACTTTTCTAAATACTTATTACTTCTCAAAGCATACTTCTTAAAACTGAACTTCTATCCTCTTTTCTTACTTTACTTCTTCACTTTTCTAAATACTTATTACTTCTCAAAGGATACTTCTTAAAACTGAAATTCTATCTTCTTTTCTTACTTTACTTCTTCACTTTTCTAAATACTTATTACTTCTCAAAGCATACTTCTTAAAACTGAACTTCTATCTTCTTTTCTTACTTTACTTCTTCACTTTTCTAAATACAAATTACTTTTGACTAAAAGAATACTCCTTAAAACTGAACTTCTATCCTCTTTTCTTACTTTACTTCTTCACTTTTCTAAATATATATTACTTTTGACTAAAAGAATACTCCTTAAAACTGAACTTCTATCTTCTTTTCTTACTTTACTTCTTCACTTTTCTAAATACATATTATTTCTCAAAGCATACTTCTTAAAACTGAACTTCTATCTTCTTTTCTTACTTTACTTCTTCACTTTTCTAAATACATATTATTTCTCAAAGCATACTTCTTAAAACTGAAATTCTATCTTCTTTTCTTACTTTACTTCTTCACTTTTCTAAATACTTAATAATTCACAAAGCATACTTCTTAAAACTGAACTTCTATCTTCTTTTCTTACTTTACTTCTTCACTTTTCTAAATACTTAATAATTCACAAAGCATACTTCTTAAAACTGAACTTCTATCTTCTTTTCTTACTTTACTTCTTCACTTTTCTAAATACATATTACTTTTGACTAAAAGAATACTTCTTAAAACTGAAATTCTATCTTCTTTTCTTACTTTACTTCTTCACTTTTCTAAATACTTAATAATTCACAAAGCATACTTCTTAAAACTGAACTTCTATCTTCTTTTCTTACTTTACTTCTTAACTTTTCTAAATACATATTACTTTTGACTAAAAGAATACTCCTTAAAACTGAACTTCTATCTTCTTTTCTTACTTTACTTCTTCACTTTTCTAAATACATATTATTTCTCAAAGCATACTTCTTAAAACTGAACTTCTATCTTCTTTTCTTACTTTACTTCTTCACTTTTCTAAATACTTATTACTTCTCAAAGCATACTTCTTAAAACTGAAATTCTATCTTCTTTTCTTACTTTACTTCTTCACTTTTCTAAATACTTAATAATTCACAAAGCATACTTCTTAAAACTGAACTTCTATCTTCTTTTCTTACTTTACTTCTTCACTTTTCTAAATACTTAATAATTCACAAAGCATACTTCTTAAAACTGAACTTCTATCTTCTTTTCTTACTTTACTTCTTCACTTTTCTAAATACTTAATAATTCACAAAGCATACTTCTTAAAACTGAAATTCTATCTTCTTTTCTTACTTTACTTCTTCACTTTTCTAAATACTTAATAATTCACAAAGCATACTTCTTAAAACTGAACTTCTATCTTCTTTTCTTACTTTACTTCTTAACTTTTCTAAATATATATTACTTTTGACTAAAAGAATACTTCTTAAAACTGAACTTCTATCTTCTTTTCTTACTTTACTTCTTCACTTTTCTAAATACATATTATTTCTCAAAGCATACTTCTTAAAACTGAACTTCTATCTTCTTTTCTTACTTTACTTCTTCACTTTTCTAAATACTTATTACTTCTCAAAGCATACTCCTTAAAACTGAAATTCTATCTTCTTTTCTTACTTTACTTCTTCACTTTTCTAAATACTTAATAATTCACAAAGCATACTTCTTAAAACTGAAATTCTATCTTCTTTTCTTACTTTACTTATTCACTTTTCTAAATACTTATTACTTCTCAAAGCATACTCCTTAAAACTGAAATTCTATCTTCTTTTCTTACTTTACTTCTTAACTTTTCTAAATACTTATTACTTCTCAAAGCATACTCCTTAAAACTGAAATTCTATCTTCTTTTCTTACTTTACTTCTTCACTTTTCTAAATACATATTATTTCTCAAAGCATACTTCTTAAAACTGAACTTCTATCTTCTTTTCTTACTTTACTTCTTCACTTTTCTAAATACATATTATTTCTCAAAGCATACTTCTTAAAACTGAAATTCTATCTTCTTTTCTTACTTTACTTCTTCACTTTTCTAAATACTTAATAATTCACAAAGCATACTTCTTAAAACTGAACTTCTATCTTCTTTTCTTACTTTACTTCTTCACTTTTCTAAATACTTAATAATTCACAAAGCATACTTCTTAAAACTGAACTTCTATCTTCTTTTCTTACTTTACTTCTTCACTTTTCTAAATACATATTACTTTTGACTAAAAGAATACTTCTAAAAACTGAACTTCTATCTTCTTTTCTTACTTTACTTCTTCACTTTTCTAAATACATATTATTTCTCAAAGCATACTTCTTAAAACTGAAATTCTATCTTCTTTTCTTACTTTACTTCTTCACTTTTCTAAATACATATTACTTTTGACTAAAAGAATACTCCTTAAAACTGAACTTCTATCTTCTTTTCTTACTTTACTTCTTCACTTTTCTAAATACTTATTACTTCTCAAAGCATACTTCTTAAAACTGAACTTCTATCTTCTTTTCTTACTTTACTTCTTCACTTTTCTAAATACATATTACTTTTGACTAAAAGAATACTCCTTAAAAATGAAATTCTATCTTCTTTTCTTACTTTACTTCTTCACTTTTCTAAATACAAATTACTTTTGACTAAAAGAATACTCCTTAAAACTGAAATTCTATCTTCTTTTCTTACTTTACTTCTTCACTTTTCTAAATAATTATTACTTCTCAAAGCATACTCCTTAAAACTGAAATTCTATCTTCTTTTCTTACTTTACTTCTTCACTTTTCTAAATACTTAATAATTCACAAAGCATACTTCTTAAAACTGAACTTCTATCTTCTTTTCTTACTTTACTTCTTCACTTTTCTAAATACATATTACTTTTGACTAAAAGAATACTTCTAAAAACTGAACTTCTATCTTCTTTTCTTACTTTACTTCTTCACTTTTCTAAATACATATTATTTCTCAAAGCATACTTCTTAAAACTGAAATTCTATCTTCTTTTCTTACTTTACTTCTTCACTTTTCTAAATACATATTACTTTTGACTAAAAGAATACTCCTTAAAACTGAACTTCTATCTTCTTTTCTTACTTTACTTCTTCACTTTTCTAAATACTTATTACTTCTCAAAGCATACTTCTTAAAACTGAACTTCTATCTTCTTTTCTTACTTTACTTCTTCACTTTTCTAAATACATATTACTTTTGACTAAAAGAATACTCCTTAAAAATGAAATTCTATCTTCTTTTCTTACTTTACTTCTTCACTTTTCTAAATACAAATTACTTTTGACTAAAAGAATACTCCTTAAAACTGAAATTCTATCTTCTTTTCTTACTTTACTTCTTCACTTTTCTAAATAATTATTACTTCTCAAAGCATACTCCTTAAAACTGAAATTCTATCTTCTTTTCTTACTTTACTTCTTCACTTTTCTAAATACTTAATAATTCACAAAGCATACTTCTTAAAACTGAACTTCTATCTTCTTTTCTTACTTTACTTCTTAACTTTTCTAAATACTTATTACTTCTCAAAGCATACTTCTTAAAACTGAAATTCTATCTTCTTTTCTTACTTTACTTCTTCACTTTTCTAAATACTTAATAATTCACAAAGCATACTTCTTAAAACTGAACTTCTATCTTCTTTTCTTACTTTACTTCTTCACTTTTCTAAATATATATTACTTTTGACTAAAAGAATATTTCTTAAAACTGAACTTCTATCTTCTTTTCTTACTTTACTTCTTCACTTTTCTAAATACATATTACTTTTGACTAAAAGAATACTTCTTAAAACTGAACTTCTATCTTCTTTTCTTACTTTACTTCTTCACTTTTCTAAATACTTATTACTTCTCAAAGCATACTCCTTAAAACTGAAATTCTATCTTCTTTTCTTACTTTACTTCTTCACTTTTCTAAATACTTAATAATTCACAAAGCATACTTCTTAAAACTGAAATTCTATCTTCTTTTCTTACTTTACTTCTTCACTTTTCTAAATACTTAATACTTCTCAAAGCATACTCCTTAAAACTGAAATTCTATCTTCTTTTCTTACTTTACTTCTTAACTTTTCTAAATACTTATTACTTCTCAAAGCATACTTCTTAAAACTGAAATTCTATCTTCTTTTCTTACTTTACTTCTTCACTTTTCTAAATACATATTATTTCTCAAAGCATACTTCTTAAAACTGAACTTCTATCTTCTTTTCTTACTTTACTTCTTCACTTTTCTAAATACATATTATTTCTCAAAGCATACTTCTTAAAACTGAAATTCTATCTTCTTTTCTTACTTTACTTCTTCACTTTTCTAAATACTTAATAATTCACAAAGCATACTTCTTAAAACTGAACTTCTATCTTCTTTTCTTACTTTACTTCTTCACTTTTCTAAATACTTAATAATTCACAAAGCATACTTCTTAAAACTGAACTTCTATCTTCTTTTCTTACTTTACTTCTTCACTTTTCTAAATACATATTACTTTTGACTAAAAGAATACTTCTTAAAACTGAACTTCTATCTTCTTTTCTTACTTTACTTCTTCACTTTTCTAAATACATATTATTTCTCAAAGCATACTTCTTAAAACTGAAATTCTATCTTCTTTTCTTACTTTACTTCTTCACTTTTCTAAATACATATTACTTTTGACTAAAAGAATACTCCTTAAAACTGAACTTCTATCTTCTTTTCTTACTTTACTTCTTCACTTTTCTAAATACTTATTACTTCTCAAAGCATACTTCTTAAAACTGAACTTCTATCTTCTTTTCTTACTTTACTTCTTCACTTTTCTAAATACATATTACTTTTGACTAAAAGAATACTCCTTAAAAATGAAATTCTATCTTCTTTTCTTACTTTACTTCTTCACTTTTCTAAATACTTAATAATTCACAAAGCATACTTCTTAAAACTGAACTTCTATCTTCTTTTCTTACTTTACTTCTTCACTTTTCTAAATACAAATTACTTTTGACTAAAAGAATACTTTTTAAAACTGAACTTCTATCCTCTTTTCTTACTTTACTTCTTCACTTTTCTAAATACAAATTACTTTTGACTAAAAGAATACTCCTTAAAACTGAAATTCTATCTTCTTTTCTTACTTTACTTCTTCACTTTTCTAAATAATTATTACTTCTCAAAGCATACTTCTTAAAACTGAAATTCTATCTTCTTTTCTTACTTTACTTCTTCACTTTTCTAAATACTTAATAATTCACAAAGCATACTTCTTAAAACTGAACTTCTATCTTCTTTTCTTACTTTACTTCTTCACTTTTCTAAATACTTATTACTTCTCAAAGCATACTCCTTAAAACTGAACTTCTATCTTCTTTTCTTACTTTACTTCTTCACTTTTCTAAATACTTAATAATTCACAAAGCATACTTCTTAAAACTGAAATTCTATCTTCTTTTCTTACTTTACTTATTCACTTTTCTAAATACTTATTACTTCTCAAAGCATACTCCTTAAAACTGAAATTCTATCTTCTTTTCTTACTTTACTTCTTAACTTTTCTAAATACTTATTACTTCTCAAAGCATACTCCTTAAAACTGAAATTCTATCTTCTTTTCTTACTTTACTTCTTAACTTTTCTAAATACTTATTACTTCTCAAAGCATACTCCTTAAAACTGAAATTCTATCTTCTTTTCTTACTTTACTTCTTCACTTTTCTAAATACATATTATTTCTCAAAGCATACTTCTTAAAACTGAACTTCTATCTTCTTTTCTTACTTTACTTCTTCACTTTTCTAAATACATATTATTTCTCAAAGCATACTTCTTAAAACTGAAATTCTATCTTCTTTTCTTACTTTACTTCTTCACTTTTCTAAATACTTAATAATTCACAAAGCATACTTCTTAAAACTGAACTTCTATCTTCTTTTCTTACTTTACTTCTTCACTTTTCTAAATACTTAATAATTCACAAAGCATACTTCTTAAAACTGAACTTCTATCTTCTTTTCTTACTTTACTTCTTCACTTTTCTAAATACATATTACTTTTGACTAAAAGAATACTTCTTAAAACTGAACTTCTATCTTCTTTTCTTACTTTACTTCTTCACTTTTCTAAATACATATTATTTCTCAAAGCATACTTCTTAAAACTGAACTTCTATCTTCTTTTCTTACTTTACTTCTTCACTTTTCTAAATACATATTACTTTTGACTAAAAGAATACTCCTTAAAACTGAACTTCTATCTTCTTTTCTTACTTTACTTCTTCACTTTTCTAAATACTTATTACTTCTCAAAGCATACTTCTTAAAACTGAACTTCTATCTTCTTTTCTTACTTTACTTCTTCACTTTTCTAAATACATATTACTTTTGACTAAAAGAATACTCCTTAAAACTGAACTTCTATCTTCTTTTCTTACTTTACTTCTTAACTTTTCTAAATACAAATTACTTTTGACTAAAAGAATACTTTTTAAAACTGAACTTCTATCTTCTTTTCTTACTTTACTTCTTCACTTTTCTAAATACAAATTACTTTTGACTAAAAGAATACTTTTTAAAACTGAACTTCTATCCTCTTTTCTTACTTTACTTCTTCACTTTTCTAAATACAAATTACTTTTGACTAAAAGAATACTCCTTAAAACTGAAATTCTATCTTCTTTTCTTACTTTACTTCTTCACTTTTCTAAATAATTATTACTTCTCAAAGCATACTTCTTAAAACTGAAATTCTATCTTCTTTTCTTACTTTACTTCTTCACTTTTCTAAATACTTAATAATTCACAAAGCATACTTCTTAAAACTGAACTTCTATCTTCTTTTCTTACTTTACTTCTTCACTTTTCTAAATACTTATTACTTCTCAAAGCATACTCCTTAAAACTGAAATTCTATCTTCTTTTCTTACTTTACTTCTTCACTTTTCTAAATACTTAATAATTCACAAAGCATACTTCTTAAAACTGAACTTCTATCTTCTTTTCTTACTTTACTTCTTCACTTTTCTAAATACAAATTACTTTTGACTAAAAGAATACTCCTTAAAACTGAAATTCTATCTTCTTTTCTTACTTTACTTATTCACATTTATAAATACTTATTACTTCTCAAAGCATACTTCTTAAAACTGAACTTCTATCTTCTTTTCTTACTTTACTTCTTCACTTTTCTAAATACTTATTACTTCTCAAAGCATACTCCTTAAAACTGAAATTCTATCTTCTTTTCTTACTTTACTTCTTAACTTTTCTAAATACTTATTACTTCTCAAAGCATACTTCTTAAAACTGAAATTCTATCTTCTTTTCTTACTTTACTTCTTCACTTTTCTAAATACATATTATTTCTCAAAGCATACTTCTTAAAACTGAACTTCTATCTTCTTTTCTTACTTTACTTCTTCACTTTTCTAAATACAAATTACTTTTGACTAAAAGAATACTTTTTAAAACTGAACTTCTATCTTCTTTTCTTACTTTACTTCTTCACTTTTCTAAATACATATTATTTCTCAAAGCATACTTCTTAAAACTGAACTTCTATCTTCTTTTCTTACTTTACTTCTTCACTTTTCTAAATAATTATTACTTCTCAAAGCATACTTCTTAAAACTGAAATTCTATCTTCTTTTCTTACTTTACTTCTTCACTTTTCTAAATACTTAATAATTCACAAAGCATACTTCTTAAAACTGAACTTCTATCTTCTTTTCTTACTTTACTTCTTAACTTTTCTAAATACATATTACTTTTGACTAAAAGAATACTCCTTAAAACTGAACTTCTATCTTCTTTTCTTACTTTACTTCTTCACTTTTCTAAATACTTATTACTTCTCAAAGCATACTTCTTAAAACTGAACTTCTATCTTCTTTTCTTACTTTACTTCTTCACTTTTCTAAATACATATTACTTTTGACTAAAAGAATACTCCTTAAAACTGAACTTCTATCTTCTTTTCTTACTTTACTTCTTAACTTTTCTAAATACAAATTACTTTTGACTAAAAGAATACTTTTTAAAACTGAACTTCTATCTTCTTTTCTTACTTTACTTCTTCACTTTTCTAAATACAAATTACTTTTGACTAAAAGAATACTTTTTAAAACTGAACTTCTATCCTCTTTTCTTACTTTACTTCTTCACTTTTCTAAATACAAATTACTTTTGACTAAAAGAATACTCCTTAAAACTGAAATTCTATCTTCTTTTCTTACTTTACTTCTTCACTTTTCTAAATACTTATTACTTCTCAAAGCATACTTCTTAAAACTGAAATTCTATCTTCTTTTCTTACTTTACTTCTTCACTTTTCTAAATACTTAATAATTCACAAAGCATACTTCTTAAAACTGAACTTCTATCTTCTTTTCTTACTTTACTTCTTCACTTTTCTAAATACTTATTACTTCTCAAAGCATACTCCTTAAAACTGAAATTCTATCTTCTTTTCTTACTTTACTTCTTCACTTTTCTAAATACTTAATAATTCACAAAGCATACTTCTTAAAACTGAACTTCTATCTTCTTTTCTTACTTTACTTCTTAACTTTTCTAAATACTTATTACTTCTCAAAGCATACTCCTTAAAACTGAAATTCTATCTTCTTTTCTTACTTTACTTCTTCACTTTTCTAAATACAAATTACTTTTGACTAAAAGAATACTTCTTAAAACTGAACTTCTATCTTCTTTTCTTACTTTACTTCTTCACTTTTCTAAATACTTATTACTTCTCAAAGCATACTCCTTAAAACTGAAATTCTATCTTCTTTTCTTACTTTACTTCTTAACTTTTCTAAATACTTATTACTTCTCAAAGCATACTTCTTAAAACTGAAATTCTATCTTCTTTTCTTACTTTACTTCTTCACTTTTCTAAATAATTATTACTTCTCAAAGCATACTTCTTAAAACTGAAATTCTATCTTCTTTTCTTACTTTACTTCTTCACTTTTCTAAATACATATTATTTCTCAAAGCATACTTCTTAAAACTGAACTTCTATCTTCTTTTCTTACTTTACTTCTTCACTTTTCTAAATACATATTATTTCTCAAAGCATACTTCTTAAAACTGAAATTCTATCTTCTTTTCTTACTTTACTTCTTCACTTTTCTAAATACTTAATAATTCACAAAGCATACTTCTTAAAACTGAACTTCTATCTTCTTTTCTTACTTTACTTCTTCACTTTTCTAAATACATATTACTTTTGACTAAAAGAATACTTCTTAAAACTGAACTTCTATCTTCTTTTCTTACTTTACTTCTTCACTTTTCTAAATACATATTATTTCTCAAAGCATACTTCTTAAAACTGAACTTCTATCTTCTTTTCTTACTTTACTTCTTCACTTTTCTAAATAATTATTACTTCTCAAAGCATACTTCTTAAAACTGAAATTCTATCTTCTTTTCTTACTTTACTTCTTCACTTTTCTAAATACTTAATAATTCACAAAGCATACTTCTTAAAACTGAACTTCTATCTTCTTTTCTTACTTTACTTCTTAACTTTTCTAAATACATATTACTTTTGACTAAAAGAATACTCCTTAAAACTGAACTTCTATCTTCTTTTCTTACTTTACTTCTTCACTTTTCTAAATACTTATTACTTCTCAAAGCATACTTCTTAAAACTGAACTTCTATCTTCTTTTCTTACTTTACTTCTTCACTTTTCTAAATACATATTACTTTTGACTAAAAGAATACTCCTTAAAACTGAACTTCTATCTTCTTTTCTTACTTTACTTCTTAACTTTTCTAAATACAAATTACTTTTGACTAAAAGAATACTTTTTAAAACTGAACTTCTATCTTCTTTTCTTACTTTACTTCTTCACTTTTCTAAATACAAATTACTTTTGACTAAAAGAATACTTTTTAAAACTGAACTTCTATCCTCTTTTCTTACTTTACTTCTTCACTTTTCTAAATACAAATTACTTTTGACTAAAAGAATACTCCTTAAAACTGAAATTCTATCTTCTTTTCTTACTTTACTTCTTCACTTTTCTAAATACTTATTACTTCTCAAAGCATACTTCTTAAAACTGAACTTCTATCCTCTTTTCTTACTTTACTTCTTCACTTTTCTAAATACTTATTACTTCTCAAAACATACTCTTTAAAACTGAAATTCTATCTTCTTTTCTTACTTTACTTCTTCACTTTTCTAAATACTTATTACTTCTCAAAGCATACTTCTTAAAACTGAACTTCTATCTTCTTTTCTTAATTTACTTCTTCACTTTTCTAAATACTTATTACTTCTCAAAGCATACTTCTTAAAACTGAACTTCTATCTTCTTTTCTTACTTTACTTCTTCACTTTTCTAAATACAAATTACTTTTGACTAAAAGAATACTTTTTAAAACTGAACTTCTATCTTCTTTTCTTACTTTACTTCTTCACTTTTCTAAATACTTAATAATTCACAAAGCATACTTCTTAAAACTGAAATTCTATCTTCTTTTCTTACTTTACTTCTTCACTTTTCTAAATACTTAATAATTCACAAAGCATACTTCTTAAAACTGAACTTCTATCTTCTTTTCTTACTTTACTTCTTCACTTTTCTAAATACTTATTACTTCTCAAAGCATACTTCTTAAAACTGAACTTCTATCTTCTTTTCTTACTTTACTTCTTCACTTTTCTAAATACAAATTACTTTTGACTAAAAGAATACTCCTTAAAACTGAAATTCTATCTTTTTTTCTTACTTTACTTCTTCACTTTTCTAAATACTTAATAATTCACAAAGCATACTTCTTAAAACTGTACTTCTTTCTTCTTTTCTTACTTTAATTCTTCACTTTTCTAAATACAAATTACTTTTGACTAAAAGAATACTCCTTAAAACTGAAATTCTATCTTCTTTTCTTACTTTACTTCTTCACTTTTCTAAATACTTATTACTTCTCAAAGCATACTTCTTAAAACTGAACTTCTATCTTCTTTTCTTACTTTACTTCTTCACTTTTCTAAATACAAATTACTTTTGACTAAAAGAATACTTTTTAAAACTGAACTTCTATCTTCTTTTCTTACTTTACTTCTTCACTTTTCTAAATACTTATTACTTCTCAAAGCATACTTCTTAAAACTGAACTTCTATCCTCTTTTCTTACTTTACTTCTTCACTTTTCTAAATACAAATTACTTTTGACTAAAAGAATACTTCTTAAAACTGAAATTCTATCTTCTTTTCTTACTTTACTTCTTCACTTTTCTAAATACTTATTACTTCTCAAAGCATACTCCTTAAAACTGAACTTCTATCTTCTTTTCTTACTTTACTTCTTCACTTTTCTAAATACTTAATAATTCACAAAGCATACTTCATAAAACTTAACTTCTTTCTTCTTTTCTTACTTTACTTCTTCACTTTTCTAAATACTTATTACTTCTCAAAGCATACTTCTTAAAACTGAAATTCTATCTTCTTTTCTTACTTTACTTCTTCACTTTTCTAAATACTTAATAATTCACAAAGCATACTTCTTAAAACTGAACTTCTATCTTCTTTTCTTACTTTACTTCTTCACTTTTCTAAATACAAATTACTTTTGACTAAAAGAATACTTTTTAAAACTGAACTTCTATCTTCTTTTCTTACTTTACTTCTTCACTTTTCTAAATACTTATTACTTCTCAAAGCATACTTCTTAAAACTGAACTTCTATCTTCTTTTCTTACTTTACTTCTTCACTTTTCTAAATACTTAATAATTCACAAAGCATACTTCTTAAAACTGAACTTCTATCTTCTTTTCTTACTTTACTTCTTAACTTTTCTAAATACTTATTACTTCTCAAAGCATACTTCTTAAAACTGAAATTCTATCTTCTTTTCTTACTTTACTTCTTCACTTTTCTAAATACTTAATACTTCTCAAAGCATACTCCTTAAAACTGAAATTCTATCTTCTTTTCTTACTTTACTTCTTCACTTTTCTAAATACATATTACTTCTCAAAACATACTCCTTAAAACTGAAATTCTATCGTCTTTTCTTACTTTACTTCTTCACTTTTCTAAATACTTAATAATTCACAAAGCATACTTCTTAAAACTGAACTTCTATCTTCTTTTCTTACTTTACTTCTTCACTTTTCTAAATACATATTACTTCTCAAAGCATACTTCTTAAAACTGAACTTCTATCTTCTTTTCTTACTTTACTTCTTCACTTTTCTAAATACTTATTACTTCTCAAAGCATACTCCTTAAAACTGAACTTCTATCTTCTTTTCTTACTTTACTTCTTCACTTTTCTAAATACAAATTACTTTTGACTAAAAGCATACTCCTTAAAACTGAAATTCTATCTTCTTTTCTTACTTTACTTCTTCACTTTTCTAAATACATATTACTTTTGACTAAAAGAATACTCCTTAAAACTGAACTTCTATCTTCTTTTCTTACTTTACTTCTTCACTTTTCTAAATACTTATTACTTCTCAAAGCATACTTCTTAAAACTGAAATTCTATCTTCTTTTCTTACTTTACTTCTTCACTTTTCTAAATACTTAATAATTCACAAAGCATACTTCTTAAAACTGAACTTCTATCTTCTTTTCTTACTTTACTTCTTCACTTTTCTAAATACATATTACTTCTCAAAGCATACTTCTTAAAACTGAACTTCTATCTTCTTTTCTTACTTTACTTCTTCACTTTTCTAAATACAAATTACTTTTGACTAAAAGAATACTTTTTAAAACTGAACTTCTATCTTCTTTTCTTACTTTAATTTTTCACTTTTCTAAATACTTATTACTTCACAAAGCATACTCCTTAAAACTGAAATTCTATCTTCTTTTCTTACTTTACTTCTTCACTTTTCTAAATACTTAATAATTCACAAAGCATACTTCTTAAAACTGAACTTCTATCTTCTTTTCTTACTTTACTTCTTCACTTTTCTAAATACTTAATAATTCACAAAGCATACTTCTTAAAACTGAAATTCTATCTTCTTTTCTTACTTTACTTCTTCACTTTTCTAAATACTTATTACTTCTCAAAGCATACTTCTTAAAACTGAACTTCTATCTTCTTTTCTTACTTTACTTCTTCACTTTTCTAAATACTTAATAATTCACAAAGCATACTTCTTAAAACTGAAATTCTATCTTCTTTTCTTACTTTATTTCTTCACTTTTCTAAATACTTATTACTTCTCAAAGCATACTTCTTAAAACTGAACTTCTATCTTCTTTTCTTACTTTACTTCTTCACTTTTCTAAATACAAATTACTTTTGACTAAAAGAATACTCCTTAAAACTGAAATTCTATCTTCTTTTCTTACTTTACTTCTTCACTTTTCTAAATACTAAATAATTCACAAAGCATACTTCTTAAAACTGTACTTCTTTCTTCTTTTCTTACTTTAATTCTTCACTTTTCTAAATACAAATTACTTTTGACTAAAAGAATACTCCTTAAAACTGAAATTCTATCTTCTTTTCTTACTTTACTTCTTCACTTTTCTAAATACTTATTACTTCTCAAAGCATACTTCATAAAACTTAACTTCTTTCTTCTTTTCTTACTTTACTTCTTCACTTTTCTAAATACAAATTACTTTTGACTAAAAGAATACTCCTTAAAACTGAAATTCTATCTTCTTTTCTTACTTTACTTCTTCACTTTTCTAAATACTTATTACTTCTCAAAGCATACTCCTTAAAACTGAACTTCTATCCTCTTTTCTTACTTTACTTCTTCACTTTTCTAAATACAAATTACTTTTGACTAAAAGAATACTTTTTAAAACTGAACTTCTATCTTCTTTTCTTACTTTACTTCTTCACTTTTCTAAATACTTAATAATTCACAAAGCATACTTCTTAAAACTGAACTTCTATCTTCTTTTCTTACTTTACTTCTTCACTTTTCTAAATACAAATTACTTTTGACTAAAAGAATACTTCTTAAAACTGAACTTCTATCTTCTTTTCTTACTTTACTTCTTCACTTTTCTAAATACAAATTACTTTTGACTAAAAGAATACTTTTTAAAACTGAACTTCTATCTTCTTTTCTTACTTTACTTCTTCACTTTTCTAAATACTTAATAATTCACAAAGCATACTTCTTAAAACTGAAATTCTATCTTCTTTTCTTACTTTACTTCTTCACTTTTCTAAATACTTATTACTTCTCAAAGCATACTTCTTAAAACTGAACTTCTATCTTCTTTTCTTACTTTACTTCTTCACTTTTCTAAATACTTAATAATTCACAAAGCATACTTCTTAAAACTGAACTTCTATCTTCTTTTCTTACTTTACTTCTTCACTTTTCTAAATACTTATTACTTCTCAAAGCATACTTCTTAAAACTGAACTTCTATCTTCTTTTCTTACTTTACTTCTTCACTTTTCTAAATACTTAATAATTCACAAAGCATACTTCTTAAAACTGTACTTCTTTCTTCTTTTCTTACTTTAATTCTTCACTTTTCTAAATACAAATTACTTTTGACTAAAAGAATACTCCTTAAAACTGAAATTCTATCTTCTTTTCTTACTTTACTTCTTCACTTTTCTAAATACTTATTACTTCTCAAAGCATACTTCTTAAAACTGAACTTCTATCTTCTTTTCTTACTTTACTTCTTAACTTTTCTAAATACAAATTACTTTTGACTAAAAGAATACTTTTTAAAACTGAACTTCTATCTTCTTTTCTTACTTTACTTCTTCACTTTTCTAAATACTTATTACTTCTCAAAGCATACTTCTTAAAACTGAACTTCTATCTTCTTTTCTTACTTTACTTCTTCACTTTTCTAAATACTTAATAATTCACAAAGCATACTTCTTAAAACTGAACTTCTATCTTCTTTTCTTACTTTACTTCTTAACTTTTCTAAATACTTATTACTTCTCAAAGCATACTTCTTAAAACTGAAATTCTATCTTCTTTTCTTACTTTACTTCTTCACTTTTCTAAATACTTAATACTTCTCAAAGCATACTCCTTAAAACTGAAATTCTATCTTCTTTTCTTACTTTACTTCTTCACTTTTCTAAATACATATTACTTCTCAAAACATACTCCTTAAAACTGAAATTCTATCGTCTTTTCTTACTTTACTTCTTCACTTTTCTAAATACTTAATAATTCACAAAGCATACTTCTTAAAACTGAACTTCTATCTTCTTTTCTTACTTTACTTCTTCACTTTTCTAAATACATATTACTTCTCAAAGCATACTTCTTAAAACTGAACTTCTATCTTCTTTTCTTACTTTACTTCTTCACTTTTCTAAATACTTATTACTTCTCAAAGCATACTCCTTAAAACTGAACTTCTATCTTCTTTTCTTACTTTACTTCTTCACTTTTCTAAATACAAATTACTTTTGACTAAAAGCATACTCCTTAAAACTGAAATTCTATCTTCTTTTCTTACTTTACTTCTTCACTTTTCTAAATACATATTACTTTTGACTAAAAGAATACTCCTTAAAACTGAACTTCTATCTTCTTTTCTTACTTTACTTCTTCACTTTTCTAAATACTTATTACTTCTCAAAGCATACTTCTTAAAACTGAAATTCTATCTTCTTTTCTTACTTTACTTCTTCACTTTTCTAAATACTTAATAATTCACAAAGCATACTTCTTAAAACTGAACTTCTATCTTCTTTTCTTACTTTACTTCTTCACTTTTCTAAATACATATTACTTCTCAAAGCATACTTCTTAAAACTGAACTTCTATCTTCTTTTCTTACTTTACTTC
The DNA here is from genome assembly GCA_946699065.1 of Loxodes magnus. NCBI lineage: Eukaryota > Ciliophora > Karyorelictea > Loxodida > Loxodidae > Loxodes > Loxodes magnus. Next base: position 38,895 of record CAMPDV010003588.1, read on the forward strand.
TTCACTTTTCTAAATACAAATTACTTTTGACTAAAAGAATACTTTTTAAAACTGAACTTCTATCTTCTTTTCTTACTTTAATTTTTCACTTTTCTAAATACTTATTACTTCACAAAGCATACTCCTTAAAACTGAAATTCTATCTTCTTTTCTTACTTTACTTCTTCACTTTTCTAAATACTTAATAATTCACAAAGCATACTTCTTAAAACTGAACTTCTATCTTCTTTTCTTACTTTACTTCTTCACTTTTCTAAATACTTAATAATTCACAAAGCATACTTCTTAAAACTGAAATTCTATCTTCTTTTCTTACTTTACTTCTTCACTTTTCTAAATACTTATTACTTCTCAAAGCATACTTCTTAAAACTGAACTTCTATCTTCTTTTCTTACTTTACTTCTTCACTTTTCTAAATACTTAATAATTCACAAAGCATACTTCTTAAAACTGAAATTCTATCTTCTTTTCTTACTTTATTTCTTCACTTTTCTAAATACTTATTACTTCTCAAAGCATACTTCTTAAAACTGAACTTCTATCTTCTTTTCTTACTTTACTTCTTCACTTTTCTAAATACAAATTACTTTTGACTAAAAGAATACTCCTTAAAACTGAAATTCTATCTTCTTTTCTTACTTTACTTCTTCACTTTTCTAAATACTAAATAATTCACAAAGCATACTTCTTAAAACTGTACTTCTTTCTTCTTTTCTTACTTTAATTCTTCACTTTTCTAAATACAAATTACTTTTGACTAAAAGAATACTCCTTAAAACTGAAATTCTATCTTCTTTTCTTACTTTACTTCTTCACTTTTCTAAATACTTATTACTTCTCAAAGCATACTTCATAAAACTTAACTTCTTTCTTCTTTTCTTACTTTACTTCTTCACTTTTCTAAATACAAATTACTTTTGACTAAAAGAATACTCCTTAAAACTGAAATTCTATCTTCTTTTCTTACTTTACTTCTTCACTTTTCTAAATACTTATTACTTCTCAAAGCATACTCCTTAAAACTGAAC
>CAMPDV010003589.1:0-53201 GCA_946699065.1 Loxodes magnus
AACCCTAATATGTTTGGTTATTGGCTTTGCAGAAGAAGTTTTTCAAATTAATCTGCCAGCCAATTATAATTATATTTCCTAAATTTTCTCCAAAAAATCTACATGCTAAGATACTGTGTTATGCTGCTTTACAAATGTCAATCATTATTTTTCATTTTTATAATCCTAATAGTTCCACAGTTCGCCAACACTGTATAAAAAATCCTTGGAACCAAAATTTAAAATGTTGCCTTCTTTGTTTTCTTTCTTATAGAAACTATAAAAGTATATAGAGTATTAAATGTATTAGCAATATCTGCATTCCCACTTCTTTTTTTTTTCATGCTAGGTTTATAAAGATTCTTTCATTATTGCATTTTATAGTTAAAATCCTGTTTCTTCTAGTTTATTTAAACTAAATAAGAATAAATTTTTACATTAGCATTTGCAATAGGATTTAAAAGATCCATTAATTATAGATTATAAATTAAATATCTTAGGAGAATCTAGAATTTAAAATAAATAGATATGTTTTACTCTTCTCGAATTAGCTTTTGCTTCATTTATTTGCTAATTTTATTTTTTCTTTTAAAAATTAATTCTTTTTCTTCCCTTTTCTCTCTTTAAGTTCATAATTTCTCTAATGACTATATCTTACATAATAACTAGTTTACTATATCTTCTTATTAAATCACTTAATTATAATTAACATTTTATTTAATTCTAAGATAATTAAGATTTTTATATTATTAACTTAATAAACTAAATAAAAGGTACCTATAAAATATTGCTTATTTCTATATCTCCATACTTTCTATCATCATCTCCTTTAGCTATATTTTTATACCAACTATACAATCATCTTTATCGCAAAATATTGAGATAATTATCAAAAGAAACTATTTAGATTAATAATTATTATGCTAAGCTAATAATTATACCTGCTATCTTGTTGATTATTAAGTTCCATAATTTCACTATTTTTATAGTGATGCTTTTCTATTTTATTTTATAGCTTTAGCTTTGATATTTTCGATAATCTCTCTAACAACAAAAAATTTCTAGATTTCTCTTATCTTAAGAAACTCATTTTCGATAGCTCATTTTAGATTTTATCATACTATTTCATATAATTTCCTTATATCTCTCTAAATTTAGGATTTCTTTATAATCTTAGACTAATGAATCTATTTTTGTACTCTACTTCATAAATGAATTCCTTCATAAAAAATATTAGATCCTAGTAAATTTCCTAGGTAATTTAAGGATTAGTTTAAAAGAACCAACTAAGAGTGTATTATTATAGTAGGTATTAGTTGTAAATATAATAGCTATCTTATATAATTATTCTTATTTATATCCAGATTGCTTTTTAGCTTACTTATTAATTTTAAGTACTATGATGCTTATGGTATAACTGTGAAATACTCTTTTAAATTCTTATTAGTTGTCTAGTATTTGTGGGTCACACTTTAAAATTTAGAAAGTTTATCACTTAGTAAAATAACTAAGATTGAAGATAGATGAGTTGAATAAGGATAAATGAAATTTAAAAGCTTATTTAAAGTTCTAGAAATGAGAAACCAAGGAAGAAATTTATTTTACACCATATACTTAGATACTTAAGCAAGCATCTGACTAACGAACACTATCATGTAAAATATTTTAAAGTATAAATTAATAAACCTAACTATACATCTAAAGAAGAGTAAGAATTTCACTTCAAATCATAGATATAAAAATAATAACGGAAATATATTTATAATTATATAGATCTAAATGAGTGATAAATTGATTATTTAATGAGAAGATTTTAATATAGAAGTCTTATTATTATAGTGCTAACTTAAATAATTTTATAAGGAAATACTTACATATAAAACGGTAGTTATTAAATTTAATTTAAAAAGGCTGAAGAATAAATTAAGATAAAGATTAAATTAATTACTCTGGCTATAGTTAAGAATCAATTTAAAAGGTTAAACATTCAAATTTTTCAAGGTATATTATATCCTAAAAAGAGTTAAACTCTACTAAATAACTCATTTAGATGTTGGGATATCAATTTTTTATTTATAATATAAAGTAAAAAGTTTACAACAATAGACTTATATTTTAATTTATAAATCCACAAGTCAATTTTCTTAAGTTATTTTCCTTTTTAAATATTTAATCAAAAGAGAGCAAGAAAGCATTCACTTAAATATAATAGAGCTATCAATTATTGTATAAATATTTATATTTTTAGTAACAAAGGAAAAACAAAGGTAATAGATTAAATTATTTGGGAAGCTTAAATAAAATATTAACTACCAAAGTTCATTTAGATATCTTTTCAGATTTTTGGCTATATAGCATTTAGAATTATATGCTTATAATGTTCATATTGATTTAATTTAGTTAAATAAAAATAAGTAACTACATTTCGCTTCTTTGATATATAGAATTTAAAACTTTTATTTTTTAATTTGAGATTCTTGATCTCTGTCTTAAATTGCCTGCGACGCTAAATTTATAAATATATCTTCATGATTTTTATAGATTTTTGCATTTACCCAAATCTATTTTCACAGAGTTTAATTTTTATAAGTCCTTCTTGATTGTAAAGAATTATTAAGAACTCAATTTTGTGCAATAAAAGTTGCTTACTTAGCTCTTTTCATGCTTTTATATGCACATAATGACTCTATAATTTAATCTAAAGAATTTGCAATCATTTAAATTACATCAATATTTTATATCTTTTAACTTTACAAGTTATAAAGCAATAAAATTACTTATTGCTTGATTATTCTTTCCAGTTAATTTTTTTTAAATTTTATCATAAGAGAGAAGTGATCGTTAGACCTTTGAAGAATATTTATCTAACTTACCTAATCTGATGTCTCTATCTTTTATAAGAAATTAATAGACAATCAGTATATCTTATTATAGTACCCATAGTATTCTAGGTTCTTTATAAGATACATTAACTTTGATTGTTGATGAGCTTTAATTATTATTTCGATTGCTTGCTTTTTACTTTATTATCTCTTCTTTCTAATATTTCTAAATTTACATTTTATAAATTAAGATAACTTAAAGTTTAAGAGTACTATAAAGATTTTAGTTATTATGAATAAACTGAACATCTAAATCTTAAAAAGTTAAATAATTAAAAATCTTTTAACCAAAAAAAGCATAAAATGGTATTATTTTGAATATCCATCGATAAATATTTCAGATATTTAACTAAATTAGTTTGAAAATGAAGAATGAATTTATTTAACTTTGTTTAAGTGAAAAGATAACTATATACTAGAATAATTCATTTTAGTGAAGAAACTAAATAGAAGTTTAGAAAGAGTCTATAAGTATTTGGTAGATTAAATAAATAAATTTAGGAGTAATTGTGCAAACTAAGTAAACCTTTTCTGGAATATTTACTATATCTAACTCTTTTATAGTATTTATAATAAAGAAAATATATAACATATGATTAAAGATATACGAGTGATAATTTATTCGAATAGAATCAATTCTAACATACTTTAAATAAGTTAAATGGTATTATTAAACTTGAAATTTGAAAATCTATGATAGATTAAATTAATTTAAGAATGTAGTCTATTAAATATATACTAAGAGCATGATTTGAAGCTTTCAGTTTAAACAGAATTAACTAACTTATTTGGTATTTAAATACAGTAAATAAGCTACAGATTTTGTTTTAAAATTTGAAGACTTTTTCTCTGCTAGCCTTCGATTGATTACAAAGTTATGGTATTAAAAATGAAAATATTTATAGAAGGAGTATGAATGAAACTAGCTTTTATTCTTTGAAAAGATAAATAATATAATTTGATAATTTAATATTATAGGCTCTTTTAGGTTTCTAAGATTATTTTTATTTAAATTAAACAACTTTGATATAGCTTTATAGCACTTCTTATCTTTCAACTTTTACTTCTATTTAATTTTTCTCTAAATAAGCTATTTCCAAAGTTTTTTACTACCTATTACTCAATAATTTATCATGACTTAATAATTTCTTCACTTCAAGTCTTTTTCTTTCTGATAATTGCATGAAATGTTTCTTTATAGGATAGTTCTAGTTCCCTTACGTTATTTCTTTTATACTATGCTTTTTTATTATTTCATTTTATTTCTGGTACTATTCCATTAAAACAACAATTAGATTTTTCGATTAGACTATATGTAAAAATTAGGTTAGAATAAAATATAAAAAATATAGCAATAGTGAAAGTTAAATATCATACAAGCAATTTGAACATTTATAAAAATATACTGAAAGAAACAAAAATCAGAATAGTATTAAGCTAGAAATTGTTTATCAATCGTATAAAATAAGTAGCAAATATAATCTCAAAATATGATAAGCTTTATAATTTTATTCAATAAATAAGTTAGAAGTTACTAAATATATCAATTAAAATGATATTCATAATTAAAATTTATTTATCAATTAAAAAATTGAATCATATAGTTTGAAAATTTGAAATCAGTAAATTTAATTATTTTTTTAATTTAGTCAATATAAGTTTATCTAAATAAAACGCTTTTTATCGTATAAATTTGTAAGAATTATCTTATATAAAAATTAAGAGAAAGAGAAAGAAGATACAAGCATAAGTTTGTTTTTTAATAACTTTACTAAAAAGAAGATAATTTACAAAAGGTAATTTTTTAATTCTGGTGGATTTTATATGATATTTTTTAAACCGCACGAAAGTAAATTTTTTTATCCCCTCTTTTCGATAAATAAATCTAACAATTTTTTTAGATAAAATACAAAAATAATTTTTAAAGGTCTAAAATCTTTTTTCTCAATAATTTAAAAATTTGTAAGCAAAATGCCTTAAAATGTTCTAGAAGCTGTAAAATAGTAATAAAAGTAGTGAAAATTAAAGAAAAGAAAACGTTTATCTATTTGTTAAGTTAAAAGATCTAATAACTAATAAAAATTTTCAAGATATTAAAAATATTAACGTTTCTTTAATAAAGTGGAGGTAAAGGAATTAGTGTCTAAAGCAGGGTTCGTATTTTGTGTTTTTAATTCCGCTTTTTTTTTGAAAGAACTTTTCTGAATAGAAATTATTTACTTTAATCAATCCTTTGAAGAATTATTTTCTACCGCCTTCAGAGAAAATGTAATCTGAAGATAATTATATTGATAAAGAGTAAGTCAAAGGCTTATTACAAGAATAATCAGCATAAAACTTTTAGTTAGTTGCCAAAGGATAAACTAGACATGATTCTTAGAAATTTGAATATGAATCTAAAAGAAATGGCTTCAACTAATAACTGGAGTGGGTTCAAAAGTTCTAAATTAGTCGGATTATAAAAGCACTGAGTGCTTATATATTAAAATTAAAAACATTGAAAATTTTTTCACTCAAAGAAGTATATATCTTGATGTGAAATTCTTACCATTTTTTCATGCCTAATGTCTATAATAGCTTTAATTTTTGAAGATGTGGCTATGAAATTGTCTATTTAATAAGGCAAAAATAAGGACTAAAACGAGATTTCTTCTCAACTTTTAAAATTTAGAATATTGCTAGCTATAATAAATAATTACAAGAATAACTTAAATTTATAAGTCAAGCTGAATATCTTAATAACGCAGATTAAAAATTTAAAAGTTAGCCTATATAGATACAATCATACACTCTTTTGCTTTAAATACAACTTAAACATTAATTAAAAAGTGACTTATATGCAAAAGTGCTAATGTAATATTTGATTCAAAGTATATAGCTTTTATTTTATTTTAACTTTATTTAAAATTTAAAATGAAATTACATTGAAGCCTTTTATTTATTAAGGGTTAAAATTTTTTTAAAATTTAAAATAAATTTTAATTTCATTCTGACAAAATAGAGATTAAATTAATTAATTATTTCTTTATTTCCCTATGAAGATTATCAAAAAATTATCAAATTTTTAAGAGTAAAAATACATTAAAATTACTGCTATTTATCGTTTTTCATTATTTTGGAAACATATAAAAAATAACTTTTTAAATAAATGAAATAAATACAAAATTTAAGGGGATTTATTTAGTTTTATTTAATAATTCATTTTTTTGTGCATTTGAATGTTTTTCATTATATAAATTTAAAATAGTAATAACTTTTTTTCTGTTTTAAATTTACTTAGAATTTTTTAGTTTATTTTTGCTCGTTTTTAGATTTTCTTTTCGTAAATAGAAAATAATTTTGACTTAAAACCTTTTTTAGGAATTAGGATTTATTGAACTATATTTAGTTATGCTTTTTAATATACAATCAACCAAGAAAAGTTTGAAGATTATAGTAACTTAAAGTCTTAAATAATGAAATAAAGAGTAATTAATCTTAATGAAGCGAATTTTTTGAAGCGTTAGATTTTCTTTTTAGCATTAGATTAATCTCTATCTTTACTTAGTCTTATAAATCTTAGATCAGTCTCTTTATTTTTTTTCTTTCTTTATTTATATATATAATTTTAAATAGAAGGAATGTTGTGAATATTTTTATTTCCTATTACTATAGGAAATTTAATGTTGAATAGTAAAAATTTATAGATTTAAATTAATAATTTTTTAAATTTATCTAATTGTTGTGCTTGAAAAGATCAATTTTAGGATATTATTTTAAGTCTTTTTTTATTTTCCAAAATATTTAAATCATAGAGCTAAAATTAATTTCTTGGCTGCTTTTTTAACTTTGTTTATTTATTTCTTTTAAAAAATCAAATAATTTAATCAATTTCTCTTGTCATAATGTTTTCCTAATTTTTTCCTCTTTAAATCCATCATTTTTTATGAGTCTTTAAAATTCAAACATCTTCTAACATTAGTTGACTAAATCATTATATATGTTCAAGTGTATTTTTTTACTAAATGATTAATTTAATTGTATAGAGCGAATATTTTTTGGACAAGCGAGAAAATTTAGTAAATTAAGTTAAAAAAACTAATATTTTTTTATTGCTAGCCATTAAAACTTATAATTTATAAGTAAAAGTAACTTTATCTTATAAAACCTCAACTTTTAATTCACTTTAATTTGTTTATTTTTGGATCTATTTTATAAACTTTTTCGAATTATCCATAACCCACTAAAATGCTTCCCAATCATCATCTCATTGTATGAATATGCAAAAACCTTTATGGTTTAAAGTTTCAATTTATTCAATTAATTCTATCATTTACAATTGCTAGAAGTTAGAGACTTTAATTTATATTTATAACCATAATTGAACTTAAATTTCACAAAGTTTGATATATAAAAATTGGCACTTAAGAAATAACAGACTTCTCTTAACAAGATTTTATAAAAATAAGAATAGACAAGCAAACCAAATGAATTGCTACCTTAATTGAATCAATTCAATAAATTCAAGAGACTTTTACACAATCCATACAACAACGAATAAGTAATATATAAAATAACCCAAAAGAATAAAAATAAAAAAATAGAACAAATTGACGGAAATTTTGGATATAATATTACAAAGACTAATTATAATGAATCTTATGCTAGATGATGCTATTAAAAAGACATAATAATAAAAATTATTAAGATTTGAATTAATAGAATAAGCAATAGAGATAATTCCGCAAATTTTTAATCTCATTTACTTAATTCTAGTATCAAATAAAACAACTTTAAGAAAAGTAAGAATAATAAGAAGAATAAGCTTAAAATCATAAGATTAGTAAAAAAGAATCCAAATAGAAATTGAATTTGAACAGTAATAATAAAATGCAAATATGGTGAAATTTTATCGAAGAAAGATAAGATGCTATATATGCTTGAAGAACCCTCAATGACAAAAATGCTGAAAGAAAACTGAAATTGAAAGAATAAATAGGAAAAAATATTAGAAGAAGTTTTCCGCTTTTGCTTTTGACCTGTATAAAGAGGATAACTATATAGGAGGAAGTTCTATATCTCAAGAATTAATGAATAGAATAACAATTGGCGAAAAAGCCAGAGTGATAACTGGATCGTAGGGAGAAAATAAGGATGATGACTGACAAAGTTTTACGCAATTCTTTAGTTTTAGAGAGATTGGTATTAAATGAAAATTAAAAGTTAAGCTTTCTTCAAAGATTATAAACTAAATTTTTTTAATAAGAGAAATAATTGATACGTTATTATGCAGCACAGGGTCAGATAAAGATTATGTAGACTTCTACTAGAATACTTTATTTTGAATTTCACAAACTTTAAAATAGTGATGAACCTATTAAAGGTGGAATCACTATAATTTATTAGTTTGTACCAACTTAAAATTTGTGTTCAAATGGCATAAGAAAAAGAGTTTCGTCAAAGTTAATAAATAACTATAAACATAGAAGATGGATATCAAATTAGTGTATAGTGTTAGATATTGATAAAAGAGTATTAATCACAAAATGAATAAGAAGTTCTTATGTAGATAGTAAATAAAGATATTTAATTAGAAAACTTGAAAAATAAATTTGAAAGTTAAGATTTTTGAACTTTAACTAAGATATATTATTATTATATATAAATGATGCTTAAACAAAAAAAAGAAAATTGATACACTTCGTGCCTTAAGAAAGAAAATTAAATGATTTTGAAAATTATAAGCAATTAAAGTATTTCAATATACGACCATTTAATCAAAATAAGTTTCAAATAAAATTATTACACAGAAATTTGTAATGTAAAAGACATTTATTATTTAGAAAAAGCTCATTAAATAAAGTAGGGCTGTAGGTAGAATAAAAAAAGTTTTGTAAGCGAGGACGAAAAGAAAAAAGATGTAAGCAACCTAATGAAAAAAGAAATTTGGTATTAATTAACTTAAAATTATATAAAATGAAATATTTTAATTAATAAGAAGCTTCATATAAGATAAGATAGTTAATGTGATATTTCCATTATTAAGTTTATCAAGAATAAGTTTATAAGTTGTTTTATGAGATTATAGAATTGTTCCATGCGATCATAGGATCATTATAGTCTTCTTCAGAGCCAATTTCTTCTATTGCGTAGCGGTTTGCACATATTTAACATTTCTTGACCACAGGAATCTTGCTCCAATCTCATTTTGACCCAAAATTTATTTTTTTCATCTTTTTTGAGCATTTACAATATCTAATAGTAATTAATCTCCACTGTATATCTTTTTTTTTGTAGATCTTTCCTTCTGGGGAACAGTATAATTTAGTCATATTATTCATAACTTTAGGTATTAGTTCTTGTTTCTTCTAAAAATACCAACGTCTTCTAAAAATATACCCAATCTTCTAACAGTAGAAGCATCTTGTTTAAAATTATTTGAGCCGTTACCTATTTTTGACATTTTTAAAATTTTTTCTATTCGAAAGAGTTTTTGAATTCTGTTATTCAATTACCTTAGAATCTTTATTAAGATTTTTAAGGAAAATGAATTATACATACTTGTTTAGTTTAATAATTTCTTCTATTTTTTTACTCCAATTTTTCCAGTTCTTGATTAACTTGCGACATTGAAGCCTTAGTGTTAATTTTATTTTTTAATAATTGGTTTTTCATTTTATGGTTGTTGTATATTATAGGTTTTAGAACTGATTCTTTAATTTAATCTTATTGCTAAAATCCTTTATTTACTGCTTCAAGGGAGTTAATTTCAATGAGCTAGTTTTTATTATCCGATATCTTTTAGTTCTTTCTGAGCTATTTCTTTAGGAGCTTTTTTTTATTATAATATAATAATTTTTTTCATAAAGTGAATTTCTATTATTTCTTGTAGGAAAAAAAATCGCATAAAACTTGAAAAAATAGTTAAAAATAAAAATTTTAAATATTCTTAAAATAAAGATATAAAAAGACCCTGTAGACTATCACTAAAATTGTTAGGAAAATTTACTTTTTTTCAACTCATCAAACATTATAGCAAAAATACAAAAAGTTCCATAAACTCAAATAGGTTTACTTTAATAGCTAAAATAGTTTCAATAAAAATTTATACAATAAACAATAATTTAAGTTATTAAAATAGAAAGAAACTGGAGAAATTAGTAAAATTAAAATAAAAACTTTGTTATATTTTAAAATGCTTATGATTTTATTGGTAGTTTGTATGAAAAAGTCTAAATACCTATAATAGCAATTTATAGGTTTAAGAGCTATTAAAAGTGTTAAAAAGACATACTTTATATTTTATTTGATTGCTCATATATCTAATTATTGAGATAAATGACAATTTAATATTTTATATTTATAAATAATATGTTTAGTATTTAAATCTACTTCATGCTTTAAAAAAGAGTTATGAGATTAGAAACCTAAAGCATATATAAAGAAACAATACTGTCAAGAAGTTCTAATTGTATTAACTGTGAAATGAATAAACTTATAAAAAATTTACGTTTACGAGTTTATTGATAATTTGCTCTTTTTATTATAAGAAACATTTGTAAATTATTTGTTTATTAAATCCAAAATTTTAATTACTATATTAAGATAGTTATTTGATGCCTCTTATTCATAAACTTTTTATTCATTTTTCTTATTTTTATAATGAACATCTCATTAAACTTTTTATAGTAGATTCTTTGTCTTAAGCATTTATGATATTTAGTAATTTTTTAGGTTTATTAAAGTTTTTAATTTTTATTCATAACTTGAGGCTTATTTTAAGTATTTTCTTTTCAGCTCTTTAATTGTTTGTCATAACAGAATTATCGATATTTACTAAATATCATAAAATTGAAACAGAAATCTGACCTCTCGATTTTCTGGCACTATTGATTAATGTTGTTTTTTTATTTAATGAAATTATCTTCTAACAAATTTCACCTGCACTTTAAAAGTTAAATTTAACGTTGAAAATAGAGAAGCAAAATGCTAAGCTGAGCATCATCCCTATTTATATTTATATGCCTATCAAACTACTGTATTTAATACTTCTTTACTATGAATCTAAGCATTAACTAGCCCTATTTTAAATTGCTCTTCAGTATTCTTATACAGACAATTTTAGCTCTTTAGTTGCTTATAATAAGATAGTTCTTAGTTCTCTTAATTTTGTTATCAAGTTTCAAATAAAAGGAGGAAATAGATGTAAATCAGTTAAGTAATTAGGTTAGAGTAAATAATTAATAGATAGCTAATAGATAATAATAACAAATAATAAATTAATTAAAGTGGCAGCAACCTTAATTAGTTAACCACGAGTCACTATATCAGTTATAGTAAATGTTTATGTCTCCTTCCTATTTCACTATATTTGCTTCATTTTCTTCCTCTTAATCTAGTTCTTCTTCCATGAATTCCATCATTTTTTTAGCTTGATCAGTTTGGGTCTATTTTCATTATTAGATCCTCCTAAAGCAATACTATTCTTTACTAAATTTATTTTCTTATTGTCTTTCTTTACTATCTTTCTCGTTCTATTCTATCTGTAAATCTTCTCTTGGCGTATCTTAAGTTTTCTTCTATGTTAGTTTAGAATTATATTAGCATTTCTTGACTTATCTTTTGTTTTTTCACTCTTGTTGATTCATTATATATTCATGTATGCTCATTTGAGCTATCTCTATAATATTTTCCTATTATTTTATTGTGGAAGAATTTTTTCTAAATATACTTTTCTCCTCTTAACCAGTATTTCTTTTATAAAATCTTTCGTTCTTGCGTCTATTTGTTTCCTAAAACTTTCTTTTACAGAACGTATTCATTGTTCAAATTTATAATTTCCTCAGATTATTTCACTTAACTAGAATTATGGAAGGTATTATAGATCTTAGGTGTTTTCTGCATATAGCTCATTCATTTGTTCCTAAAATAAGTTTCTTGCTTCCTAGTACACATGTCTCTTTTATATGGATTTCGTCTTCTTCCTCCGTTTAATAATATCTGCATATGTCATTTTCAATAAGATATCTTTCCTTAAGTGTTTTAGCTGCCCTATCACGTTTTGTATGTATTCTAAATAGGTAGTATATTTCTTATTTTCTATGCCTATTATGGTTGAGATAATTCGGTGTTCTCAGATATAGCTTTCCATTCATTTATTATAATAGCTAAAGCAAGTTCTCATATTATTCGTTTTTTCTAAGGATTTTACTCAATTATGGAATCTTATTTATTCTTTAATAATAATTTCTATCTTTTTGCCTTCTCAGCTTTCTTATGCGATGATTTAATCACTTAGTTATCTAGTCTCCATTACTTTTCTTGAATATTTTTTGAATATGAAGTTGTTCTTTTTAGCTAATTGACACATCCATCTATCTAAAATATCGTTTTAATTTAGTAGAAATTTTCTCCTGAATAATATCATACACTTCCAGAGGTAATATTATAACTTTGTATACTATAATTCATATTCTAATATTTCATTCTATACACAAAACAGTGCGTCTACTAAAGCTCTTAATGTTCTGCGCTGAACGATTTCTAATTTATTTAGTACATCACATTCCTATTATTTCTTCTATAAAAGAAATACATTCACTTCCATAGCCAAATATTTAGTTTGCAAATGCTTTTTGTACTACAGATACGTTATAGAGCGTGATACCTTTTTATATTGTCAGTTATTTAGAATTCAGGCTTAAGATTTTTAGCATTCCATCAACCTTGATTCTAGGTGTGTTTGATACGATATATTCTCCTATATTCAATGTCCTAGATATTTATATTCTTTTACTCTCTATTGACATTCCATTTATTCTTATTATTTATTGATTCTACATTTATCTTCCATTTCATAACATTCATTTCGTTTTATCTGCGATTTACATGTTGTATTATTCAGATCATTACTATAGGATTTCATTAATTTCTTATATAGTCTATGCTATCCATCATTACTATATCGTCTGCATAAGCTAACGCTCCTATATATCTTCATCTTTTCAAGAATCTTTTTCCATATTTACGAATATTCCTACTCTCATTTGTCTTAGTTCACATAGGAGAATGTTTATTATAATGTTAAAAAATCTTGGAGAGCAAGAGCTTCCTTATTTAATCTCTTTTTTCTGTTGTAAATCTTTCTGATAATAAGTCATTTATATTTAATTTTATGTCTTCTTTTCTGTAAATATCAGCCATGAGCTTGATTAGCTGTTTCGGTACTCCAAAATCATTTAGCACTTTTCATATGTCTGTTCTAATTACAGAGTCAAAGGCTTTCTTGATGTCAACGAATATTACTATAGTTTCTTGATTATTCAGACGAAGTCACTCTTATGCAGTTCTCAGATTAAAGATCTATTATAAACAAGATTTGCCTTATTTGAACGCATATTTAAATTCATCGTAACATCTTATTAGATATGGGCTTATTTGTTCAAATAATCATATATCTATTATTTTTTATGTGTGATTCAATAATGATATAGGCCTATAATTCATAGGCTCTTCTATTTTTCTTTTTTATGAATAAGTGTAATATACCTTTCTTTTATTTTTCTAGGTATGACTTCAAACTATATTATTCTTTAGATTAATGTCGCTGTTATTTTTACTAATTTCTTACAACCTGCTCTTATCGTTCCTATTTAGATTCTACCAAGTCCTGCGTCTTTCATTAAGGTAGCTTTCCTATATATCTTACTAAGTCTTCTTCCTTCACCTATATCTTATTTTTATTTTAAATACTTCCAGCAATCTATTGTTTCCATTATTGTAAAATTCTTATCAGCTTTTTTTAAACTTTCCATATCCTATTTATCTATTAAAGTTAATGTGTATTGTTTCTTATTTTAATCATCTTTGTATACCTTTTCAAGTTTCATTTACATTCCCTTAGTTGATTTTATCTAAATGCAAATTAAATTCGTTTCTTCTATCTTTTTTTTCTTACCTTCTGAATTTTTTTTGCTTCCTACCTCAATTTGATTTCGTGACTAAGCTCTTAGTGTCCTTATCTGATTAGTGTTTTAACCTTTTTTTGCCTTTTTTTTGAAATTCTTTCTTTATTTTTTGTTTCCTCTATGTATTAATATACTCTTCTTTAATTGGCTATAAAGTCACAGATTTCTTGAACTCCCTCATTGATATACTCTTATCATTTGACATAGTATACGTCATTATTCAATTTGTTCCGTTCCTAAAAAATCTATTTTATCTATTAATTTCCTGAATTTTTCTTAATTTTTTTCTTATTTTAGCTATTAAAAAAATAATTTTTTGTTTAAGAGTCTTCTCTTCATTAATTTCTAATCTTTATTGAGATTTTGCCTGGTTAGTAGTCTCCAATTGATCACTTTTAATAAAATTTTGTGCTAATAATATTCGGTGTAGTGTATTAGTTTGTTAGAAAGTAATCTATCTCAAATTTTCCTTATCCCTTTGCAAAATGTAAGTTGTATCACGCGGTGGATCTCTACATTCTAATTAGTGCTCTCTCATTAGATTTAGAAAATTTTTACCTGCATTATCCAATTCACCAGGCCGAAATTGAGGAATATGTGCAATAAAATCTTCTACTATCATAACTTTCATTCCTTTACTGTTTTTCCGTCAAAATAAATTATTTTAAGCACTCGTAAAATGAATCTAATTGAATAAAATCTGAGGTTGTTGGCGTATATACGTTTATTATTGCTATTCTTTTATCTATTGTCAGTCCTATTAGTCTCCCTCCCTAGAACAGTACATTTTGACCAATGCCTGGTGCATCCATCTCCTTGGTACTATTTAAGATCCTCTCTTTCAAATAAAAATATACTCCTTTGCTTGCTTTGTACCTGGCTTTATGATGGCTCTATATCCAAAATTCTATGACATTTCATTGATTTAATCCACAAATATTCCTTGCGTGGCCATGATATCTATCTGTTTTTATTGCATATATCTGCTAAGTTCTTGTTTGTTTTATTTTACCCCTGATGTTTGCCAGAATTATATTTATTTCTTTTCAAATGATGTTATTGTCTTCTTATTCTGGTTTATCTTCGTTTTCTATCTTTTCCTCTCTTTTTTCCTCTTTGTTTTCTTTGTTTGTTTAGAATCCATATTTTTCTAGTGAATGGCGCGTATTTTTAAGCCTAGATGTACTAATTTTTCATACTTGCATTTTTCTGCCAAGTAGTTTTCATTTTTATTTTTTAGGATAGTTTTTATTGTGCTGGTTATTCTTTTCTCATTAATTCCTTGCTATTTCACATCTATTTTACCATATTCCTATTTTAAAGAAGTATTAATCAATTCATTTCATTTCTTGCTTAGTTTTTCTTGCTACTGACCTTTTATTATATACGATCTATATTTGAAAAAAATCTAAGTTTTATTTTAGTTTTGTTTTTTAATTTTAAATTCAGAGTATGTTTAAAATTAATGGTGCGTTCTCTCTGTTTTCTTCTTTTGTTTGCTCTTTTAATTTCATTTTTTCTTAGCTAGGCATGTTGCTCCTAATTTCTAGCATCATCAAGCTTATATAAGTTTCTTCCGCACTTTTGACAATTTACATCATTGCGTTCTTTCTCAGACACTGTTATGTACTATGTCCGTTTTTATACATTTTTTACACTTTCATATTGCCGGATGACTCAGTCATGTCTTTATTCCTCCCATGTCAATGTACTCAGGATCTATTTAGCCTCTTTAAGGCCTTTCAGCTCTAGGTAAGTTGTCATTCTTCCATTTACTCATGCTTCTCCCTTTATTGCTTCCATTTTTGAATATGTGATTCTGCCATATTTCTGTAGTTAGGTTTCTACTTTGTTCAAGCTCGCATTTTTTATCTAGTGTTCACTGTGTTATGTAGTTTTTTATGTTTTAGTACTCTTCTATATTTCGCTTTCTATTTGGAACTATAAAGTTTTTATATTTCCATACTTAATTGATTCCAAATTGTTTGTGTCTTGCTCATTTTTTAAACCTATAAATATTATACCTGATGGTAAGATTTAAACTCTCGCTATGTTATCTCCAAAGTTCTCTTTATATAATTAAAAAAGGCTAAAATTACTTCATCTTTTTGATTACGGCTGGGTTAAGTTTTTATCTTTTAATATTGTTTTTCTAAGTAATTATTAAAGTAGGCTACTCCTACTCACCTCGGTATGTTTGCTTGTGCATTTTCAAAAACCGTTTGTGCCATTTGTTCGTTTTGATTTCCAACTACTGAGTGAATTTGCTCGTATTCATTTCTGGGGATAATGGCTTGCGACGTTTGTTTTTTCTGATAGATGTTTTCTGTGGTTTGTTTCTCTTGCTTATCTCATCATTCCTCCAAGAAATTAGCTTTATTTTTATAAAAGCGTTTTTTTGGTTAAGAAAGTTATACAAATTTTCACTCTTTGGTAAGCTCTTACATGCCTTTAGAATTCCTTGCCTGCAATCCCATTCCAGGTGTGGCGGCATGTAGGAAGTGGGGCTGTTATATTTCTTTAGAGCTTAAGTATCCATATTTGTTTATATATTTAGAATATACTCCTTCAACTTTTTTTAATAGTATTAAAGAAAAATCCAAATATATTATGAAAATGTGATATAGTACTAAAATATTTGCTGAGTAGCTTCGAAGAATAATTTTAGGGTTTAGCAATGAAGATAACTTAGCAAAATGATATCTAAAATATTATAAATGTTGCTTAAATAATTTCTATAATTAACACTTTATAAATAAAATATATATATTCATCATAGAAGTAGATATATAAAATTATCATTGCATGTTATTTAAATAGAGATAAAATTAAATTTTCTAGTTTCAAGTTAATCTAGAAATGTAACTAGCAGGTACTATAGTAATTAAATTATTTTCAAATGCAATCTAAATTTTTAATTGTTTGTGAACTTTAGAATTTATGGGATTATTTATATTTGTTATTATCATTGTAATGATTTTCAAAATTATGCAACAATAAATGTATAGAAATCTTTATAGCAGTAAGCCAAATTAATTAATATACTAATATCTTTTCTAAATTACTGCTAATTATTATCAGTACCACAATCAGAAATTCTTAGTGTCTCCATAAATTAAGAAATTACAATGCATATAATAATTTCTAGCATTCAAGCATTTTAATATAAGATCCTTAGAAATTAAATTTAATAAGTAGTTATAGAAACATCAAGTAAATAACTAATAATAAGGCTCTTAATGTAAGTAATACATATAGCTTTAAGAAAATCTAGATTTAATACTAAGGGAAATAATTAAAGTTAGAGAAATAATCCTAATTTTTACTATATACTCGTATTAATTACTTAGTCTTAAGTTATAAAGATAAAGGATATTACAGTATATTTAGGCTTAAATAATAGCGATAAACCATTATTATAAACCTTATTAAAGAGTTAGAATTGAAAGTGTAAATCAGTCAAAATTACTAAAAAAGAATGAAAGTATATATGTATAGTATTTTTTATAGGTAAGCAAGTAAATTAAACAGTTAAATTAGATAAAGAAGTGAAAAATTATTTTATATTTATCTCAGTGAAGAATATATTATAATACTAAATTAAGAAGAAGGAGATTTAAACTTTATTTAGAGAATAGCTTATAATAATTAAATTGAATAGCTTACTAATAACTTTCAATAGAAAAATAGCTTAGTTTAGGATTAAATTCTAGTTTCAGTTATACTTGAAGATATTGTTTAAGACATATTAGAATAAAAGATATTAATATTTCAAACAAATTTTAATGTTGGTTATTAATATAAACCTGAAAGAAAAATATGAGACTGTTTTATAGATAAAAACATTAAAAAAATGTAAATAAGTTTCTTCAAAACTTAACTGAATACACTCTTTTTTAAAATGATGAGTTATAAATTCCATCCCTATCAGTTTGTTAATCTTTTTTAATCCCTTCTCTTTAGTTAATAATTTATAAATCTTCTTCATATTCTGCCATCTCTATTATTTTATTGCTCTATTGGTTCTACCCAATTTAAGAGTATTCAAATATTCCATTTTATTAGCTTTTAGTCATGTCTGTCTTATTCTATATAGCTATCGAGTTAGAAATGTTCATTTGATCTATATTAAAACTTACTTAAGCTACCTTAACTTAAATGCATCATTTAAATTGACTAGTCTAGTGTTTCTCCAGAATTTTTTAGTCTGTTTTTTGCGTATCTCTAGTACTAAGCTTCATCAGTATTTCTGAGAAATTACTCAAAATCGGAATTTAGTTCATTAATGCTTCTTAAGTAAAGAAGATAATTATTATCATTAAGTTGCTTGCTAGTTAAATACATGTTCTTCTGATTCTCGAAGTACTGCCAATCTTTATGCTATTCTAAATAAATTTCCTTCGTTTTGAATTAATAAGCCCATCTTATTAACCCACTCACATCTCTTTTATTTCATTTAAGGAAATCCTTCTATCTTCTGCTGAAAAAATATCCAAATGCCATTATGATTAAGCTAAAAACGACAATTGCAATTTATAAAGCGATAGATTTGCTCTCACTCAACACACTAATCAATCCAATTAATCCTATAATAAAAACACAAAATAAAGAAGAAAGTCATATAACTCCAAACTTTATATAGGAACAAGGTTTTTATTTCTTAGTAAAGAAGACTAAGATAAATAATATCACTAGATAGAGAATTGCATGAACTATATCATTGTCTTCTTCAAATTTTTTAAGTAATACTAGGAGGGAACTTTCTAGGGTAAGAATCATAATATAAGAATTATTAAACTTTATATGAAGTTAGTGACCTTAAATTTATTAAAATAAAGGCCTAAAAAAACAAGCAATTGGAATATAGCTAATTATTCCTAGACAAACCAAAATCACCGCTGTTAAGTGATCTCCTTATCAGCAACTTTTCCAACAAGTTTTGAAGAAAAAGCTTTCTTTAAATTATAATTTGCCATCCATATTTTCATCATATGCTTCTATACAAATGAAAACATCTACTAAGTTACTTAAAAGAGGAATGAATAAAATTTATCCTATAGGAAGTATATAATAAGCGGTAATTCCAAGCTTTGATAATATCTTAAATTTTGAGAATTCCAATTAAAACACCAAAGCAAAGGTAAGCAGAGCAAATAAGTATGAAATATATGCGCTTATTTACTGTGTATATAAAGATTCTTTTTCATCTACGTTAATCATCTTTATAATATCTCCTAGAAAAATATCTTGAAAATACGAAATTTTAAAATTATACTTAGTCATGTCTGGTCCTAGGAAAATAAATTAAGTAATTATAATCGAGCAATAAAAGATCTAAAACAAATCTTACACTGTCGTATAAACTTTGATTTTCAAATATTCTATCTAATCTTTAGCCCAATGTTTGTACCCTTTGAATACTAATATTGTTATAAAAGCTATTATTACTGATAAAACTGAAAATTTTAAAGTTTTTCCTTTCCCGAATTCTTAACGATCCCTTTCTTTAAATGGGCATTATAAAACAAAATGATCTAAAAATGCGCCAGAAGTTCCGTCGCCTCACATTGGTTGTTTATCATAAATCCATACAATATCACAGGCAGGACAGTAACTTCCTATTCTTTCAACTGCTCAATCATCGCTTTCGTTCTTTCTATAATTGTAAGTGAAATATTATAATTGAGCTCTTTCGTTTTTAGTATTCTCAATTATAATTTTTCCTGTTGCACCAATTATTGGATAGTTTCTCATTTTTGTTACTAAAGCTCCAAACTTATTGTAGTCTTCTCCCTCTTAAATAAGCTTAGCAAGGGAGCTAGCAGTTAAATAAGCTAAATCGAATTCAAAAGCAGTAGCTCCTGTAGTAACTTCTTTTTATCAGTATTCTTCATATCCATCTTTTATTTCTTAACCAAATTCTCCTACTCAGGCTTGGTTAAAGAACTGAACGCTTCCCTTTACTAGCTCTATGAAATGGTCTGGATTTTCTCCGAAAGTTTAGAAATTCATAAGAAGTCATTCGGCTCCTAAAATTTCGACATCTCCATTTCTAGCTCCTAAGTCTCATAAATATTGAACACATTATCAGGTATCATCTAGGTAATGAAAGATAATAATGACTCTAGAAAGTTGATACATTTCTTCAACTACTGGATGCCAATCTGAGACATTAGCAACTTTAACTATTTCTGGAAGTAATGTGTTATTATTTAAAATGTTTATTCCTAATGCAGCGGCATTTACTATAAAGCTATTTGCAAGTCCTTGCGGCCAAGCTGATTTTCCAGCAGCCATAGTAACATTTTTTCATTATTTGTCTGCGCAAAATCTAGCAATCAGAAGACCAAGAAATGAATCGCTCATTGCTGTTCGGACATACCAAGGATATAACTACATATTAGTAAAAACAGGTGATTTATTTGAGCCTCCTGTTTGCTGCATTCAACCTATTTAGTTGAAAAATTTATGTAAACCTAAACTGGAAGAACTTGAAGCAGAGGAAAAGACAAAGATACCAAGAAAGTCTTTCTTTATATTGAACTCTTTTAAAGCATAATCGTAGTCATAAACAGAAGCTCCTGTATATAGCATGGTGTTCTTTAATTTATAATAAGGTAGAATTTCAGGATGATCTTCTATATACTTAAGAGCATATATTCTACCATTATAATATTCTCGTACCCACTCTACATAGGTTCCGTCAGGATTATACATATCGTAAACCATACTCACTGGAATTTCAATATCTCCACCGTTAGGAATAGAAGTAGTATTGGTAGGCCAAACTATTTCTTGGGTTTAAATAAAATGAGTGAGATTTAATTTTCCAACTACTTTTAGTTAGTTGCTTTAAACATTTAAAACTTCAAATTCTAAAGGAACTAAAAAACTATTTTCTTATGCTTATTAATTTATTAAATTTTATAGTTCTATTGAACCTTTATAGTTGTGACTTCATTCAGTGAGAGTTTAAAATAGAAGCTCCAAACAGTAAATTCTAAAACTATATTCTGTTAGAGTAACTTTATTTCCGAATCTAAGACCAATTATTCCCTCGGTATTTTGACTTTACGTTTGTAATAAACGTGAATTTCTAAAACTAGTAACGATAGATGTTCCTGCTCTCCAATTATTAGTCTTAATTGCTATTTATATCAAGTCAAAAAGTTAATCTTAACCTGATACGTAAAAAATCTAAGTACCAAATGCTTTTAAAAAGGTAGGAATTTCTTTACTCAAAGCTTCAGATTTAAAGTCTGACAGGATCTGAAAAATCCTGCTAATTTAATTTTTTTCTCTTATTTAGTCTGCTTCTTAAGATTGATATACGTCAGTAAAGAATCCAATCGTTGTTCATTTTCAGTAATTAAAAAAATTCATAACGCAAGTAGCAACTTACTAATCTGAAGGAATCAGAAAGGTAGTAAATTATGACTAAAGCTAAGTGTTTTCTTTGTCTAAGACAAGGTGATTTATCTTATTATTTTGAGAAAACTCCGAGATAAAGAAGGTAAATTAATCATTGAAAGTTGCATCTATTACTATATAAGTGTCATTTTCCATAAGTTCATTCAAACTAATTTAAATATCCTGTCAGTTTTTTACTTTGTATCCCAGAATTTGAAACTAATATGCTTTTGAGTTAAATAAACTATCAAGTTACGCTTTCGCTTCTTCTCCAAATGTTTAATCTTCATAGAAAAATCCAATTTCTATCGAAATAATGCAAGGAAGTAAAATAGCAATAAAATAAAGTTTCATTTATACCTAACAATAAAAATTAAACTAATAGCTATTTATATAATTTAGGTAGTTTGCTTGTTAGTTGAATTAAAATAAAAAAGTATATAAATATGTTTTAACTCACTTGAAATAGAAGACTCGTATTTTCTCATTTTAGTACCTAAGAAAATAGTCTTGCATTAGGCTTGGATTGTGAATTTATATTTTGTGGTAGTAGTTTACTTGGAAATTAATAATAATTAGACATAAATTTATAGAGTATTAAAAATGCTTAAATATATGTATGTATAAAAGAAGAATAAAATATAATTCTTTTAAATAGTAAATTAAATATATAGGCTTGAGATTTAACTTAAAATGAGATATTTATTTACTTTAACAAACTTGTATTTGTTGTGAAAATAAAGTAGAGCAGTCATCTTTGCTTATTATATTTCTTTCTCATATTGATATAAAATAGCTTTATTAATACAATCGTTGAACATCTATTTCATATTAAATTAGCTTACATGGATTGATATTTAAGCCAACTCTATATTAGTTAGCTAATAGTAAAATAATTATTCATACTATAAATGCTACTATTCAGTCTAAATAATGTGAAAAATATAAGATATAAGCATATATGATAAAGACTTTCTATTTCTTACTTTTTATCTTTTTTAAGATAAACTAAATGCTATTATAGTATCATTTCCTTCCTATCTCAATTAACCATTCAGCTAGAATAATTATACTCTTATGAATAAACATAAACTAGTTATATGGTAATAGTAGCTAATAAAAGTACCTAGGCTTATTAAGTTAAAATATTTCTTAAATTAATTAGAGATAAATAGCCTCAGATTATCTTTATTATCATTTTTATATCCTTTTTTAGATCCCTTGTGCAACTATGTATAACTATTTTAATTAATAAGAAAATGGGAAAAGTACTGAGAATTAAAGATGTTATAAGAAATAAAAAGCTTAGCATCAAATAATAAAGAGTTTATTAAGGTTTTACTTATATAAGGATATGGAATAGAATAAATCATAGTTGCATATATATAAAATGAAAATAATTTATAATAAATATTTATTGAATTGTAGAAGCAAGAAAAAATTCAAACTAGCTTAAACTAAAAAATTTTAAAATTGATTGAGCGAAATCTTTCAACTGAAGAAAGTAGGGAATTATTGGATGAAATATATGATGAGTTGCTAATAAATTTAAAGTAGTTACAAATGATTAAAGAAAAGAAAAGAAAATATTTTTAATAATATACTCAATGATATAAATTTAATATAAGTATTTTTCCTTTTATACTACTGTATATAAGTTTAAAAGTTAAGTTTTTTCATATATAAATTATATGATAGTTTTAATTAAATTTTTTAAATAAATTAAAATATCTCAACAATATAAAGTAAAAATATTAATTTTAAAAGTTATAAAATAAATTATCTTTTTAGCAAATATTTTAAAGGATTATTTTAATAATTTTAATTTATATAAGCTTATTTTTACTTTTAAGATACTCATATATATAAACTAATTTTTTATTTATAATAGTTTAAATTTATTTATAAGTTTATTTAAATATAAGCAAATTTAAGAAGGTAAATAAGCAGTTTGAAATAAGTATCTAATAAATAATTTAATTTAATATAATAATAATTTTTAAGATAATTTAATTAGATTCTTTTTATTTAATTTATATTCTTATAAATAATTTAGAATTTTGCTAAATTAATTAGTCTTTAAATATATAATAGTTTTAATATTTATAGAATTAAATTAGATTAAATTATAAATTACATAATAAATATCTACTTTTTAATTATTTAAAATAATAGTTATAATTATAATAAAAATTAACTATTCATATCAAAGTTTAAAATACTATATATTTTTAAGCTAAACTTAAGATTAATACTTTTTCTATTTTATTTTCAAAATTTAATATTTTTATTTATTTATTTATATTTAAAAGAAATAATATTAATTATTTAGAAAAAGGATAAATAATACAAATAAAAAATATATCATTTTGAAAAGTGAACAACTAAAACTAATGATTATTAAATTAAATTTAAGATTTATAAATTAAAAATGGCAATAATTTTAAATAAATTTTAGTCTTATTTACCTTTTATTTTAGCATTTATAATATCATTAAATTTTAAAATTTAAAACAAAAACTTTAATTAAATAAATAGAAACTTAAATATAATTGTTTAATTTTTAATTTTTAATATGTAAATGATATTTATATATTAGTTTTAAATTATAAATCAATTTATATAAATCTAAGATTATTATTTTCACATAGATTTTTATTTTCGAGAATAAGTAATGATAGCATCAAAGAAACAATAATTATATCATTCATAATTTTAAGATTTGCTATTCTCTTTTTATCTAATATTAATTTCCAATACTTGAGATAAAAAATTTAAGTTCATCTCCTAAATTGGAACAAATAATACTTTTTAATTATTTTAAAAAATTGCTCTATAAACTTATTTAAGCTACTTTCGTATTCCATAGCTATATTGCTAGCTTTAAAGATAGCTAAAGTTTTAAAGATGCAAGCTTTAAATAAAAACTCACTAGTAAAAATAGATATAAGAAAAATGTAAAATTCAGCAATTTTTCTTATAACTTCTTAATTTAAGCATAATAAATTTAATTATTCTCTTTAAAAAGTATAATATTTTCCTATAATGTCTAAATATATATGATTGAAATAATAATTTAAACTGTTAACTATAAATTAATTGTAGATAATAACATGATAAATAAGTTTAATAAAGTATATAGATATTTTGTTAATTAAGGGCTTTTAATAATTATTTTACTAGAATGCTTTTAATTTATCTTAAATTACCTCTAATTATATAGCATGATCAAGTATACTTTTATATTTTTCATTGTTTTTACTTAATTTTTGTATTAGTTAGTTCAAAATAATTTATGAAAAAATAATTAATTTTAGTATAAATATTGAAAATATACAAACTCTGTAGTAAAAATAGTGACTGAAGATAGTATGAATATTATTTTTACAAATATATAAATGAATAACTATAAGAATAAACATAATATATAAGAAGAAACTAAAATTTACTTAAATTAAATAGATAACAGTATAGTGAAGAGTAAGATACTAAAATATACTTAATATTTTAAAAATAATATCTTATCTATATATGAGAAAGACAAGTCAGCTAATAATGGAGTATTTTAGAAATTGAAGAACTATTTTATAAATTACTTGAAAAAAGTACCAAAAATCTTTAGCTCAATTGAAGAACTAGAAGCAAATTAAAGAATGGTAAACAGTTCGATATTTTCTGGTGTTTTTTATTAAAAAAAAAGTTAAAAAGATTTGTTAAAGCCTTAGTCAACCATCTGACCTATTCTATCAGCTTGTCTCTATTAGTTTGTCTTGAATTCCTACTAGACTTAGTTAGGCGGTGTAGCACTTCATTAGTGCACCATCCTTTAATATTCTGAATAGTTTTGGTCTTGCACTTAGCTTTCTTAATTATTTATCCAAGGATTAAGATTTGAATTAAAGAATTTTTTTCTATAAATTTTTCCACTTTATGTTGGATATCTCCTAAATAGTTTTCTAAAAATATCTTATTTATTCTTTCTTTAAATTTCGCTTAGTTAGTAGCAGTATTTTCATTGGTGTTATTTATTGCACACGTAGCATTTTATTCTTCTTTTAAACTATTATTCCTGTAGCACTTATTTAATTTAAATTTACTACTTATTTTAAATAAACGTTTACTGTTTATTTTAATTTGAGGCTTCATTTTCTATTTCCATAGGATCTGATTAATTCTGTTAAAACGAAAATGGCGTTACCTGAATTTATTATTAAATTTAAAGAATTCTTTGTTCCAGTTTGTTTTCTATTTAATATGATTATTAATATTGTTTCTCAAGTAAAGACGTTATTAGTTTTTCTAATTTTTCTACTTTATCAGTGAGGTATCTATTTTTAAACATAAACTCTTTTAATGACTTAGATAATATTTCTATTTGAGTTTGTGTCGGAAGTTTTTTTAATTCTGGATTTCCAAGTGGTTAATGTTCGTCATATCAATCATTTTTCTCACTTTCACTCATTGTAATTATTTCGCTTTTTTATTTTTTAGAGAATTTTCCTGTTTAAATGTTTTGTTCAAAGTTCTGTATTTCTTAGAAGCCATTTTATATATCTATAATATAATAATATAATAAATAGATTTTTTCCTTTTAGATAGCGAGTAAATTCGAAGAGAGTTATGTTTTAGTGTGCAAACTTACTTAACATCTAGTTATGAGAAATTATAAGAATTATCCGATAAAAATAATACATTTAAAACAAACTAAATGTATTTAAAATAAAAAATAAATAATTTTTGATTGTAAATACTTAAGGAAAAATCTTAATAAATAAGAAGAAATTACAACAAAGTCAAAGAAAACTCAGCAAATTTTCTTATAAATCATAATTAATCTTCAAATTAATCCAATAAATAAATTGGAAAATGTATAAAAGTTTCTTAATTTTCAAACAGTAATTCTTTTAATATCAAATTTTTAAGAAGGTTTAACTATTATGAATTATTCTATTATTAGTACACTAGAAGTATTGGAAAAAATAAAAAAATAATTGACAGAACAAAAGAGAAAAATTAATATGAGTCTATCAGATGATATAGATTTATTGAATACATAGAAAAAAGGATTGATTAATATTTAAAATGTAATTCTTAAATAAATATCTATAGTTTATAACTAAAATTATTTCCATATTTTCATCCTCATTAATATAGCAAAATTAATAATAACTAAATATAAATGTATATATTTATTTCTAAAAGGTCATATATTTAATTTAATAAATATATTATGCATAACTAAGTGAAAATTAAAGATATGTTAATTCTAAGAAAATAAAATAAAATTTTAGCATTTTAATAAAACTTAAGGACAAAACTTTTTTATTAAATAAAGAATTCAGAATTAAATCAATTTATTTGCTTATATTTTGAATCATTTACTAATTTTAAAAAATTGCATAATATAGTTCTGTAAGTATTATTTTATTGATATATTTATACTTTTTAGTATATTAAGTTATTTAGAATAAATTATTTAAATTTTAATTTAATTTAACATATCAAACTAAATTATATTGTAATTATTATATTTTTATTTTTTATGTAAATATAATTTATTTTCATTAAATATCTCTAAGAAATACTTTCCTATTTTTTATATTTCTTTAGAGCTATTAAAGTATAAAAAATTAAATTAAAATAATTATTTTAATTTTCTTTAATATGAAATAATCCTAAATAACTATAAAGCTTTGTTAAAGGAATGTAATTATTCTTTTTATTTAAATTTAATTGATAAAGTTTAATTATTCTAGTTAGTAGCTTACTACATTATATGACTTATCAAATCTTTTTCATTTTTCTACTTTTAGGCCACACCAAAGGCCTCCTTGAAACAACTACCATTACCTTAACCTACCAAAATTCTTGAGGGACTCCATAGGTCTATATAAACTCATAAATTTGTCATAAAATACCAAAAATGTTTTTCATAATCAACAGCAAAAACAGGTATACATTAAATTTATTCAAATCAGTAATCTTCATTACACTAAGAATTTTCCAAGCAAAACAAATGATACTCTTATTTCTCTAAACTTTCTAGAGGTGGTTTGTAATTTTTATAAGGTGGAAGACTAAAATATAAATCATGCAAAGCTCAAAATTTTTATTTTGGAATTTTTTTCGCTAAAGAGTTATCTGAGCAATTTTAAAAATATTCACAGAAAGTTTTACAACTTATTGCATTTTAATTGATTCAAGCAGGAATTTCTAATACGGGTTCAGGATTTGATTTTAAGCTCTAGTTACAAATTCTTATTTTGCCATTTGCTTATAGAATTTAATCTTAAACTAGATTCTACTTTTATATTTCCTAGGTAATAAATATTTGCTTTGTTTCCTTTTTAGTTGCTTTATTCTTTAGTTATAACTCATGTTAAATATCATTTTATTATTTAAGTTCTTTTGTATTTTGTTTACTTATTTATAAAGGATAATTTCTATGGAAATGAACTAATAAAGCAATAATAACACAAATTATAAATATACTCTTAAAAATTTATAATTTTTGTTTCTTCTTTATTAACTAGTCTAAATTAATTTCTATATCTTCTTAATTCATTTAAATTAATCTAGTTATTCCTCCTTGAATTCTATTTATTAATGTAATATTAAAATTAAAATTTATAATATAAAGAGAGAAATCAATTCTAAGACTAAATATTAAAAAAAATAAATATCAAATTTTTTGCCTTAATTTTTTTATTTTGTCCACATAAATTTTCATTTAATTATTTTTTCTATTTATTGTTTCTATATTTTGATGTAAAAGCAAGATAGATAAAATAAATAAATAAATAAATCTTATTATAGAGCACGTAGCACCTCATTGATGCGCAACTCTTTCCATACTCAATATATGTCTGTTTCTTCATGTGTACCTTCAGGTAATAGAAATTCTTCTCTTATTAGTTACATATCTTCCTCATTTTCCTCTACATTATCTTTTGATCTTCTGTCTTCTATCTATCTACGCTTTATTAGATTTTTATTGAAAATTAGTTTATTTTTTCTTACATATCTTAGTAATTTTTATTTATAATTATTTTCTTCTTGATCAAACTTTTATACACTCATAAAAATTATCCTTTTTCTGCTCTATAGTCTTTTTCTATTTTTTTCATTCGATTTTCTTTTCTATGTATCCTCTTTTCCTTTTTTCTAATATATCTTTGACATAATCTTTTATTATAAAGTCAGCTTTAGGTCTTTTTTACTCTTCACAGGTATAATAAATTTCTCGAATTTGACTGTACCCATATTATATCAAATAGTTCATTACTTATCTCTCTACTCCTATTGCTCTTAGATTTAAAATATATATTTATCTTCCTTCTTATTATTCTGAACAGTTTTCTATTATGCCTTTCATTTTCTCTTGCATAATTACAGAAAGGGCGTTGACTTGTCTTAACTAGGTGTATTTCTTTTAAGCATTCCAAGTTCCCATTACATCTCGTTCTTATTCTAAATAGGTAACATATTTCTTCTTTCCTATTTTTATTTTATCTCAGGTAGTTTGGTGGTCCTACCACATATTCATTAAATCATGTTTTCCCATATTGTAATGTTGCTATCATTTACTCCATTCTTTCTCTATCTTCTACGTGTACTCTATATTCTCATATTGCACGATTAATGTTTTTTTTTCCTTTTTAATTGTTATTTCCATAATCTTAAATATTTCTTTATCTTCAATTTTTAATTCCGGTTTTATTGCTGTGCAATATTATTCAAATATAAAATTCTCTTCTTTACTTAGATTGGACATTAATCCGTATACTGTTTTTGTTAGTTTCCTATTAATTTGTCGCTTAATCTCAACGTTTTTGTCATAGGTAATGCTTAATTCCATAAACTGTAATTCGTGTTCTAACATCTCATTTTGTACTTAAAAAGGGGCATCTATGATTGCTCTTAAAGATCTTCTCTATATTATTTCTAATTGCTCCATCACTTATTTTCCTACAAATTATTCGCAATATGGAATCACTTCTGTCCCAAGACTGAAAACTGAGCTTACGAAGGTTTTTATAATTATTCCTGCATTATATGGTGTTAATCTCTTATTCATTATTGTTTTTCCCAATATTCACTTTTACTTCTTTTATGCTGTTTCTAATCTTTTCTTCATGTGTTTTTCAAAACTGATATTCTCTTTCATTATATGATCTAGGTACTAAAAGGCCGTTACTTTTCGATCCTTAAATTTCCCACCTCAATAGCATTTTCAATATTTTCTCAGTTACTATTTTCTGCTGATTTTCATATCATTCTTTTTGTTTTATCTGCAATTTCCAATTTGTACTTTTCTGCCCATTAAATTAAATTTTCGATTACTTCCTCTAATTATTCCCATTCACTTATTAAAACTATATCATCTGCATATGCAAAACACCATGCATGCATTTCTTATGTTCTCCTCTTGTTTTTATAGTCTTTCATTATTCCTAGCTTTAATCTTCCAAGCTATGGAGAAGTCTTGCTATTATCAAGTTAGATAGTCTTGGCGACGTTACGCTTCCCTGTTTTATCTCTTTATTTGTCGAGAATTATTCCGCTATTTAATCATTGATTTTCAGTTTAATTTCTTCTTCATAGTAGAGAAGTTTAATATCTATTCCAGTATTTTTAAATCTTTTAGGATTTATTATATATCTTTCTTTGCGCTGAGTCATAAGCTTTCTTAATATCAGCAAATATTACAAAAACTTCTTTTTTGCTCTGCATTGATCATTCCTATACTGTTCTTAGATTGAAAATTTATAATGCGCATGATTTTCCTTTTTTGAAACCATATTAATATTCGCTTTCATCATTATGAAGATATCCTTACAATTGCTAGAAAGTTCATGCATCTACTATTTTTAAAGCATGATTCAATAAAGAGATTGGTCTATAGTTCATCGGGTTCATCTATCCTCCTTTTTTGTATATTAATATTATGTATTGTTGCTTCATCTCCTAAGGTATTACTCCAACTTAAATCATCTTAGCTATCATTTTGCAAGTTACTTATATTAATTTTTTCCCACCAGCCAAAATTGATCCTACTTTAATTTCATCAGATCCTGCTGCTTTTCATTTCGCCAATTAATTAATGCTTTCTCAAATTTCATATTCGTTTACCACTATTTATCTCTTGTTTAAGAATTTAGTTGGTATCGTATTATCGCCATCTTCATATAGATGCTATCATTCGTTCCTGAAAGTCTTAACATCTTCTTTTGATAAAGGTACTCACTAATTATTTTTTCTATTAAACAGGTTTTTTAGTTTCTTCCACATTCTGTCAGGTTTCCTTTGTTTACATTGTCTATAAATAGGTTAAGTAAGTTTCTTTTATCTTTTTTTCTTGATTAAATGTATTCTTATCTTACTCTTTGGAGATATCTATATTTCTCATTTTGTGATTTTCATTTATTTCTTCATTGTTCTTTATCTTTTATTTTAATTGTTTGCTGCATTTTCCGAAAATTTTATTGCACTTTTTGTTGTTTCTGAGTTTTTATAAATCTAAAATTTTTATGTTTTAACTGTTCCATATACCTTTTGAGCACCTTCTTATATCTTTTTCTTTCATCATTTGTAAGTCTACGTACCGTTTAGGTTATCAATTTCTTCTTCTTCTTAGATTTTTCTTGTATAAATATTTAAAATTTTTATTAGATCTCTTTTATCTTTAATAGAGGTAATTTATTTTTCTATCTTTCAAGGTTTTCTAACTTCTTTACCAATCTTTATCTATATAATACCTGGTATATGGTCACCTATTACGTATGAGTAATAAAAATCACTATTTATCACTTATCTTTCATTATCTCTTTATATTCATTGTTTTATTGAACGAAAGTACCTATTTCAATTGAATCTAGGCATATTAAATTATTCCTTTCCTTGAATGGAATTCTCTTTCCAGCTGAGTTTGTTTTCTTTGGTAATCCTTACTCTATGTGCGAATTTCAATCTCCTATGATCATTACATTAAGTCCTTTTTTTATTGCTTATAGTTTAAATTCGTTCACTAAGTTATAAAATGGTCTCATATTATTAGTTGTCATTAGCCAAAAGTGCATATATATTTATTACTGCTAATTTTCTTCTTATTTCAATGGCCATCACTCTCGCTCCTCCAAAAAACGTCATTTGGTTGACTCCATTCTATATTTCTCTAATCTCCTTACATATGTCGTTTCTAATATAGAATGTTACTCATTTCCCTTTTTTTGACCCCACATTTATTAAGTTTTTATATCCGTCTATATTACACATATCTTTTTAGTCTTCAATCTAAATCTCAATTATGCCATTATGTGGATACTTTTTTTGGGTCATGAATTTGGCTATTGCCTCTTTTACACTTCTAACTCCCCTAACATTTGCTGTCCCTATTTTTATGACTTATTCTTATTCTACTTTTTTATCCATCTCCTCTGCTTCCTCTATCGCTTTCTTCTTTTTATTCATCTTCCCTCTCCATTTTTCTTTCATCTTATCTATCATTCTCTGCTTCCATATTCTCTTCATTATTAGTTCTTTCCCCTTTTTTATATTTTTCCACTTATTATCTATCTTTTCCTTATTCTTATCTATTCTATTTTTTTCTTTTGCCTTTTCCTATTAATTGTTGGTGGGTAATTACTCGTTTTTATTTTTTGGTTTCTTAGCATAGTAAATTTTAATTAATGCTTATTTCAGTTTGCTTCTTACTTAACATTTTTATCTTGCATTATATTCTTTTTTTTCTTGAGTTTGTTCTATTTCTTTTTGTTATTTTTCTTAATTTACGATTTTCCTTATATACTACATTATACTATTTTGTTTGCTTCTTATTTCTTCTTTTAGGGTTTATCATTTTTACCTTCACTTATCTTATTATATAAATTATTTTATTTAGTTCTTTAAGCATTTCTCTATCCCCCTGCCTTACATATGTCCAATTCCATTTTGATGAAAAATAATTCTTATTTATTCATTTAGCATAAAAGACTTTTTATTATTTAATTGCTTAGTTGTTTTAGTTATTTTCTATTCTCCTCGTTTTATTTCCTTCTCTTCTTCCCTTGCTTCCTCTATAATCATTTACTCTCCTTCTTTAATTATCTTCTTATTTGATTGATTAGCTTTTAATTTTGGTTGTTTATTGTTAATTTAACTTCTCTTTCAAGCATCTCTAATTCTCTTGTATGTAGTTTTTCCTTTTTGCTGCTTCCATCCTTTCGCATTGTTGATATGTGTGCCCTTTCAATTTACATAAACAGCAGATAAAATTTACTGGATGCTGTATTCTCATTTTGTTTCCGTTCAGATCTATTACTTCTTGTATCCTCTTTGTTTCGTCTATATGCTTTAAATCTAAGTACACTACACTGCTACTTGTAAGCATTGTAGTATTTCGGTATGCATGCTATACCTCTCCTCTTGATTTTCCATATTATCTCATTATTTCCATTACTTCCTTCATGTTTGAATATTCGTTTATTATGAAGAAAACTTGGTATTTATGAATGTCAAAGTATTCTAATTAGTTTCTTGCTTAGATAGGACTTCTAACGCCTTTTAACGTTCATTCCCGGAATTAAGCGAATTGCTAGTATCTTTCTTTACTGTTGAATATTAAATATACTATTCCGTTTTATTTGACGATGAATACTGATCATATTTTTTATTGCTAATACTATGCAGACATTATTGAGGAACTTGAAAGTCATAAAGCTTTTAAAGAAAAAGACAAGAAGAAACTAATTCTTTATGACTAAAACTATATAAGCAAACATTTAAAAAAAAATCAAATTCCTAAAATAGACAAATTAATCAAAAATTTTCATTCTAAATTACTAAAAAAGCGTATTGAAATGTTTGAACTACAAGATGAGCTTTTAGAAGAGTTTCAAGAAGGAAAAAAAGACAAATTTCATCAAGACAATAAATAAAAATATATGATAGAGAAAGAACAAGAAGAAGCTTGATTGACATTTACAAACTTTTATCTTTCAACATATTTGTAATATTTATAGTCTAAGCTATATTTATTGCAACTATGTCTCAATATTCTTAAATATTGAAACTATTATATTTTAATTAATTAATTTGACGATGAATTTGGCCACTGCTTGTCCTTACTTGCTCCATATTTGATACCTAAAATTTTGTATCACTTCTTAGTCTATGGCTTTTTTCTCTACTAAATCAGTATTTTCCAGATAGTGGTTAAAATAAACTGCGACCATCATTCCTGATAGATCATCATAGGCATTTTAGTAGACTCTTATCATTTAGTCTTCAGGGTTTTGGTTGAAATAAGTTGTTCATTCTTTTATTAAATTATAGCTTAGGTTGTGACTTTTTTTACCACTTCATTCCTTTTTTATTTTATGCTCCTCCTTTTAGTGAAGTCCGTCCAATCATAGATATATTAATATTCTTTTTTCGTTGAGTGTATTATTATATCATATTTCTTCGATCAGTGACTTTGGTTTGGTGTAGTAGGAGAGCTTGGGTTTTGAGTCTGGTTTTCATTCGTAATAAAGAAGGTTGGACTAATTAAAGCGAAGACGTGGTAGAAGAAAGCGTTTTAGATTTTCTCTGCTACATTTAGGAGGTGATGAAAAAACAGTTCTGGAAGTTAACCATTTTTAATATTTTAAATAATAAAATCAAAAATTTTTGAAATATCTAAGTAGATTTTGTATATTTCAAATTAAGTTAACTAAATTAATAATTTTATTAAAAAAGGTGTAATATGTTCATCTCTAAAGAAATATCTAAGGAAATTAAGAAAAAAATTAGTAAAATAAATGCTGAAAATTTAAAAGCAAAAGGAAGAATCAAGCTCTTCATCTTAAGATAAAGCTATGATTAAATATTTTGAGATATAAGAATCTAAGAATGAAGCTGATAAAAAACTCTAAAATAAGTTAGATCAAATGAAAAAACAATTTAAAAATCGAGGGGAAAAAATCAGAGAATTAATAATATCGATGATTAAAATAATGCGTTACTAATAACTCGTCGTAAACTAGACTAAAATAACGTAGTAGCAGAATAATAACTATATAGGCAACCTCAATCCATTTTTAATCAAGAATAAAAAATTATTACAGAAAATGGTAAGTTAAATTAATTGATCAATAATTAAAGCAAGATGAAAATAGTATTCAAATTATAAAAGAGAATAGAATTTATAAATCAAAAAATGTTTCAGAAAAGTATAAAGGAAAATTAAACAAAAAGCTGCTGGTAATACAAACAAGTGAATCATATTTTACGACAATGTTGAGCCTGAAAAAAACTTAAGTCAAAAGAACAAAAAAAAACAAAAAGAACGAGAAGGATGTTTAATTACCTCTGAATAAGGAGTATATAAATATAAATTTCTATCTAGAACTGATGATAATTATTAATGGTAACCTATACAAAAAAAAGGGATCTTTCACTTATTCACTAAAAAAATGACAGTATATACCTGTTTGAAAGACTAGTGAAGATAAAATTTAAACATTTAAGTATATTATAGTATGTATTTAATTTGGTAATCATAATTTATTGAAGCAAGATGAAAAAGGAAAGTTTCTTTACGAGTGTTGGGGAAATTAAATATCCAAAATCAACTATTGTCTCCTCTGATTTGATAATGCTTGTGAAACAACTTTGTAAAGACACCAAATGTTTGGGTGTTATATTATTTTTATCAGTATTGAGTACGAACAGAGCTGCAATCTAATGATGCTCTCTAATCAGATTTATTTATTATAATAACAAATTTTATAACAAATCACCTCTTTAAATTAATTTCTTATTTTACTTTTATAATAAATATGATTATAGAGTGCGTTGCACCTCTTTGGAGCATAGCTCTTTTAATATTAATATTTAGAAAAAATGTTCTCATACTTCTTGTTTCTATTCTACCAATGAGTAACGTTAACTTCTCCAAATGGTGAAATTGTTCATTAAAGAGTATTTTCGAATATTGAATCAAATGTTCCAGTCTTCTTGAATAAGATCCAAATAAGATTTTGTTTCTAAGTCATTAGAAGGTCCATCAGTCAAACTTTCATACTGCTAGCAAGAACCCTCAGGTATGCTAGGCTTGCCTCTTTCGAGATTATCCACCCTTCCTCGTGGTGGCATCTAGTGCAAAATTCCTAAAAACATATCATACACTACACCTCCAGATTACCTTTAGTTTTCCTGACAACGGTCAGTATTCATTTATTTAAGTAAAATAAAATTTCTATTCCGCTCTTAAAAAACTAATCTTCTAATTTTATAATTTTATTATATTTTTCTAAATAAGTTTTTATATTGTTGAAATATTAATAAAAAATTTGGTTTATTTTAACTAGAATTATGAAATATAAATATTTTTTATTCATTTTATTTTACAGTACTTTAAGTTACTTAGATTTACTTAAATTTAAATAAATTAGAACTAAATATTTTTAAGATTATTTTAGTTCTTTATTCAAATTTAGGAATATAATTTCTAATTTCTAATTTAATTTCTAAATTATTTATTTTTGATATAAATATATTTTTATAAATTAATTGATAAGAACTTTAACACATAAAAAATTTAGATTTTAGAATGCGAAGCAGCTAAATAGTGCTCAATTATTTTAATAATATAAATATTTCATAATTCATAAAGGTTGTTTCAAACATGCTTTTAATTTTAAAATAAAAAATTGTGATCTTTTATAGTTTATTCTTAATAAAAGTAACCTTATTATATATAAAAAAGTAATTAAACCTCTTCTTCAAAAAAATAACCAATGTTAGCCGTAACTTACTAAAAAGAAATTGAGAAATTATTATCGGAGAATCAGATCATAAAAATTATGTCTCAATATAAATGAAAAAATTAAAAACTTGCTACAAAAGTAATGAAGATTTAGCAAGAAAATAATAAATTTAAAAAAAAATCAGCAGCAAAATGGAAAAGTAAGAAGTCAATTTTCTGTTAAAATTAATAGAAGATAGACTTAATAAATTTATCCTATAAATACAATCAATAGATTAGAAAAAATAAAACAGACCCTTTGTATAATGAGAAAGATTAACTACAGGTAGAAAAGTTTATTAAAATGTTGATTCTGTAAGAGAAAAATATGTCTAGTAAGACAATCTTATAAGTTTTACATAAAGTAAAGAATAGAGAAAAAAAGTACTTTGGAGAAATTTAGTTTTATTACACGAGAGAAAATAAAATTAACAGAAGAAATTATATTAAGGAATAAAATTGCATGGATCAATAACAGCAGCAAATAATAAAAAAAAAATTGAAAAAAATATTTGAAGGAACTAAAGGATATTAAAAATAAAAGAGGAAAAAGAGGACTGAAACTTAGAGAAAGATGAAGATTGAGGTGAAGTAAAAGAAGAATATATTTGAGTAACTTTAAAAGAAACAGTAGAAATTCTACAAAAATAAACTCAATTGAACTTAAAAGTGGTTAAATTAATAATATAGATTCACTATAATCTATTATTATTATTATAAAAATGTTAAGATGGAGGTCCCCAAGCTTTAGTGGATGAAACTTCCGAAGAAACTTATGCCATCAATCAAGAGATGAAGAAAAGAATAGCTTCATAAGAAATTGGAGAATTAAGTACATATAATTGACAATGTCCTTCGTGGCTTGACTTATTCTCAGAATCTAAAACTGAATGATCTTCGGCTGTGGCATCTATTGGACCTGGAATCTGAAGAGGATGAAATGGGAGCACTGCTTTGGTAGTTATAAGAGACGCAACTTGATTCCATTTTTTCAGATGTATCCTATTTACTCTTGGTTAACCAAATAATGGCGAAATCTCGTTAATTTAATTAATAAATTTATAAGTAGAAAAATTCATAATTAAGTTTAATTAATAATTAATTAAAAACCTTATGAAAAAATACTTTTAACATAGACATCAGATGTTTTATTAATTAGATTGTAAAATATTTAAAAAAACTTTAATAATCAATCTCGAAGAATCAAATTTATTTTCACGCATAATAACTTCGATTATAGAGCTCGTAGCACTCTCGTTGGTGCGCAGCTCTTTAAATTAATTTTATTTAACTTCAAAAAAATATTTTATTGGTCTCTCTATCTTGTTTTCTCTTCCTGTGGTACGTCCCTGTAATTTTTCCTTCCAAAGCATAGGATACAATATGCGATTACGGGTACATTTCCCCGATCTATAATGAAGAAAGTTTTCTCCTGGCATTCAGAGTAATCCAGCTTGTCGCGTCTTCCTTTTCATGTTATTGGTTTTTCTTCTGTCGATTTATCCTCCGTCCGCACTCATTTGTTTGTTACATTGCTGGGCCTCCAAGCAGCATCCGAAGAAGAGGGCTTTCCACCCTATTTAAATTTGAAGGGGATATATATAATAAAGGTAAAATTTTTAAATACCAGTTAAAGCAAATTTTGTAATATTATGTTATTTTTTAGACATAAAACTTCAAAGCTATTAAGCAAACTTATTATTTTTAATTTAATTTAATATTATGTTATTTCTTAATAAAAATTAAATAATAAAAATGTAATAGTAAATATATACAAACATTAAAATAAGTTTACATTCATTTATTTTAATGATATTACTTGCTTTTATATAAATAAACTTATGTTTATTGTTAAATAAAAAAATAACATAACAAAATTTTATAAATAAAACAAATTTTATTTACCTTTATTTGTCTATTATAGGTAACATGATTTATATTTTATAATTTTATAATTTAAATTTTTTTCTATTTTGAATTATTTTAAACTTAGTTTTAATGAATTTCTTTTAATTAAAAATGCTAGATAATTTATAATTTTTAGATTATTTCAAAATATTTAGCTTTAATATTTTGATAGATGTTTTTATGAAAGTTTTTAAGATTAAAAGTATTAATTATTACTTAATTACATATCTTTGTTAAATAAATCTTTATAATATTTTGAAAAAGCAAAAAATGATATTAGCCAATTCAGATCCAAATAATTTTTAGATTTATTAAATTTATAATAAAAAGTAGGTATTTATTCTATACTTTATCGTTTCTAGTAAATATTGAAAAATATCTTTTTGACCAATACATTCTTATTTTTTTATATTGTAAAAAAATAAATCTTATCCCGATTTTTTGGTTATTTTTTCTACTTTTTAAACTATTACATTAAATTTTTTAAAACTTTCTAGTACTAATTTTCTATTGGATTCAGAATTAATTGGAAATAGATTATTATATAATAAAATATGGATTTTAATATTTTAACTAAGAAAATATTTTAACTTTTAAATTGTTAAAGTCGTTCATGTCATCACTATTTCAATAAGTTTTTTTTCATTTTATTTTACCCAATTTTCTCCTTCCCTTATTGCATTGTTATTCGCTGTTTATTTACTATCATCGCGTTATTAAGTCATTAGAACAAAATTTGGAGAATAAATTTCTATATTCTACCAATTTTCGAATACATTTTTCCAGGTCTAATAATATCTATAGTATACTGGCATGCAAGATATTTCACTCCACTACCATTACTCATAGCATCTATTACTACCAACACAGTTTTCATGATACTCCCATTAAAACACATTATCCAAGGGAGGGATTTATTCTTTTTAAGAGGAAGAAGACTTTTAATATAAATCATGTATAAGTCAAAATTTGGTAGTAACTAAATATCTATCATAAGATATATTTGTACATTATCTAAAGTAATTGCAAAATGTTGTACAACTTTTCTATTATTATTATTTTTATTAGATGCTTATTATTAAGTTTGTTTCTTTATTTACAACTGAATCTTAATTATTTCTTTTAAATGAGGCAACTATTATATTCGAAAAATCTTTAAAATATTCTTTTTCTTATATATTTGTGTCTCAGTATATTTAAGGCAGATCTCCTTCATAAAATGAGTTTTATTACGCTAAAGTAGTATCTGGATATCTTAAAGGTATATCTATTTTCGTTGTACTTCTTTTTCATTAAACAAAAAAGAAACCAAGTAAAATACTTATAATTAATAGTAAAATTAGCATTACTATAATCACAACTTTTCTACTTTTGAATTAAGATACTTATTCTTATTAAGATTCATCATCAAATTCAAGGGAAAGCATTTCACGCGGCTTTTCATGGAACTGACCATAATTGTCCTTCTTCATTTTAAATTATAAATTATTTTGAAAACAAATAATAACTTTTTAAATTATTCATATATAAAATTAAACTATAATTAATATTATTTTTTATCTATTTGGCTTTATTTACTTAATTTTAGTATTTTGAAAATAAACAATTTTTAATTCTTTATTATGGTTAGAATAAAAGACTACTAAAATATGAATTAGTTCTTAACATAGTAAAATATTTATTTAATAGTTAATTTTAAAATAAAAAGTAATATTATTTTTAATTTTTTTAGTTTTAATCTAAAATTATTTTCAAACTGTTAGTATCGAAGTATTCTATTTTTATTTTGGAAATTATTAAAATTTCTTTTTAAATTTAATTAAATTTTTTAACTATTTTTAAGCACTTAATTTAAGTATATAATATAATCAATTTTTATAATGAATTTGAAATACAATTAATTATATTAGCAAAAAATATTACTTATTACTATATTTAATTCTAAATTTTATTTGAATGTTATATAAAGGTTTTTTAAAATAAACTAATATTTTTCTATTAATTTGGATTTTATATGCTTATCTTAAACTATTTTTTTCTATTTTTATTTTATTTTTTTAATCCATAAATATAAAATAATGAATTTTATTTTTGAATATAATAAATAAAAAAATTGATTAATTTAAATATTAAAATAGAAATTATTAAGAGTTTTGAAATTAAAGAAAATAATATTAAATTTAAAAAATTTTATCTGAATAAAATTTAATTTCCTTTGAAAATCAGTTGATTAACAAAAAAAGTTAATTAAAATGATTAATTTATAAATATTTGTGGGGTTTGATATTTAGTTAACTGTATCTAATAAGATAAAAATCATATAATGCGATGAAAAATTAAATTTAATTATAAAAATTATAAAATATTATTATGCTTTTATTTAAAATTTTATTTTTATTAAATATTAATCAAAAAAAAAATTTTTAATTTTAAATATTTGAATATTTAAAAAAATAATAAAAGCATATGATTTTTCACAATTTTTAAACTAATTATAATATTTTAAAATTCTTGAAATAATAAAATATTTTTAGTGAATTTATAAAATATTTATTTGATTTTAATTTTTCATTTAAAGAGCTTTTTAATCTTTCATATTTATTTTTAAGTATAAATTTCCTAATTTTCTTGGGATTTCAATTATATTTTATAATTTTATTTATTACTATGTTCATCGGTAATATCCTTAAAAAATTAGTTAAGTAAAATGAATGTTTGCTAATTCTCCAACTTTAATATAAAAAATAAAATAAAAAATAATTTAAATATAATTTTATATTTTGACGAATTTCTTTTGATTGATAAAACTTTCTTTATAAATATTAGCAAATAATTAAAAATGTTTATCTCAAAATTCTCCATTTAGTTCTTAAACTTAAATGAATAAAGCAACTGCAAGAAAGTAAAATTTATATAAATTTTGATTATAGAGCGCGTGGCACCTCTTTGATGTGCGGCTCTTTCCATATTTAAATATTATATTAAAACTTAATTTATTTATTTCATGTGTGACTAAATCATATTAAATAAGTCTAAATGCCTTTAAATTTTTTATGCTTTTTATTGTTGGTTTTCCCTACTTAATAAAATTTTAATGATAATATTTATTATTTAGCAAATCTTTAGCAATACATAAAAAGTAAATAATTCCTAGTTTTCAATTAAATTAGAATATATTATATAATCAAATATTCTAATACAAGTAGAACTGCTTCATAAGGATATAATATAATAAATAAGCACTTCTGTCTATTTAACTTATAAAAAATAAATAAAAGCTATCTATTTTAATTATCTTATTTTTTCTTAAACTAGAAAAATAATATGATGTACTAATAAAGTTTCATAAACTCTTTACCATCTAAATATGCTTAAATCTTTCTTTTTTCACAAGTGAATTTTTATTTTAAAATTACCGACAAAAGGCATTAAAGAAGTGTTATAAACTCAAATTATTTTAATCTTAAATATTTATTAAATTTTTAATTATTTCAATAAAATATGGATATCGACCGCTGTCAGGAAAAATAGTCGGTAATCTGGCGCAGTGTATACTACAATGCTAGTAATCTCAATACTACTACGGGAAGGGTGTGTAAACTCAAAAGAGACAAGATACTCTACTAAGTATGCTAGCATACAGTCAACTTAAATTTAATCTTATTTCTCATTGCATTTTATTGAACTAACAACTATTATGATAGTCATATTCTCTTGGAAGTTATTCGTGTTCTTATTGTTAGTATTAAAGTAAAGTTCATTTAGTATCAAAAATAATTTTTTTTTTTAATAAACTTTAATTAACGCAGTTTTAAAAGTAAGAACAAAAATTAGAGCAATTTTGAGTAAAGTTATATCATTCTATTTTTTAATTAGACTCAATATCTATATAATCAACAGGAAGATTTCTTAAATTAATATATTAAATTGAATAATAGTGTTACTATAATTCTATTTGTGACGGTCATTCTCCTAACTATTCAGTTAAAAGTCATAATTCTTTTATCGATCGTTATTATCTGAGCTAACAAAGAATTTCAGATATATGATACTTGAAACATAGATGAAAAAAAATGTTAATCAGATAAATAAAATCAGGCTGTAGGTTATTTTATTTTTTCCTTTTGTTTTTGTTTTTTTTTATACTTCGCACTCAAAACTTAAGAAATTCTAGTTCTCATGCTTTTTCATCTATTTTATTTTAAAAGGAACGCAAAATTAACGTAAAATATCTCAGAATATAATAGAATGCTTTATTTAAATTGTAAAGATAAAAACAATATTGCTTATTTTTAAAATTCGCTTTAATTAGGTTTTAAATTATCAAAGCTTGCTTGAAT
This sequence comes from Loxodes magnus, assembly GCA_946699065.1. Lineage (NCBI taxonomy): Eukaryota > Ciliophora > Karyorelictea > Loxodida > Loxodidae > Loxodes > Loxodes magnus. Next base: position 42,254 of record CAMPDV010003589.1, read on the forward strand.
AAATAAGAAATATCATAATAAAATTGGGTTCATATATTGTCTTTCCTTGTATAATATTGTTTTTCTCATGATTTACATGAAATTTTTAGCTTTAGAAACAAAACTTTTTTTGCTCTTTAACAATATGATCTAAATTAAAGCAAGGCTAAATGATATATCATTAGAATTACTTTCTTCTATCTTCATAAATTAATTATTCTATTATGAGAGTATATATTGTTTTGATTTAAATAATTAAATTATATAATTGAACTCTATATTTTAGAAAGAAATTTGTTGATTAAATAAAAATTATTTTTGGAGCAAAACTTTTCTAAATAGATTGATTTTGATTAAGTTAGAAAGCAAATTTGATTTAAAAAATTTTAAACTTAAAGTAATTTTCTGAAATAGTTATTAAATTTAATATTAACATGATTTGACATGACATAAGAATTAAGTCCTTAATTTTAATTTTACTACAATTTGAATTATTTATATTAACATTTTCTTATTATATTATTATTGTAAAAAAAATTTTTTATTATGAAGTAACTCTACGCTATAGACATGCTCACTACATAATCTTCTTAACTTGGTAATTCTTTATGAACTTTTAGTTAAATCAAATAAGTTTATTAATATGTCATAATGCTACACAAAAGACATAAAGTTGTAATTTAAATTTCGACAATTTTGAAAAAAATTGAAAAATATTAGGTAATTTTTTGCATTGCTATGTCATTCAATCATTTAAGTGGTATCAACTACCAAAAAAAATTAGGGTAATTTTTTTGTTTCTTTATTAGCTTAATTTTCCTGCTTAGTTTCTCTTTACTTTAGTTATTTAAACATCTTTTGTTTAATTTTATCTTTCTTAATAAAATCTGGTAAACCTATTTTTCCTTTTTTCCGAAGGTCTTAAAATACTGCAGAGCAAAATTTCTTGGGAATTCACTATAAAGATAATCAGTAAAAATTAAAATTTTAAAGCATATTTTGAAGTAGTTATTTTTGGTTTAACTATTAATTAGCAGCCTCATTTTAAAGGGCATCATCAACATCAAAATAGACAAACCCTCGTAATTTTTAGTTCGTTATTTTATCAATAATAAAAAATATTAAATCATTATAATTTGCAAATCTAACTAATATAAAATTTTTTCTAAAAGCATTTTTAAATAAAATTAATACGAGATAATTTATAACCTTTCAAACTTTAATCAAAACTACATTTAAATAAAATAAATACAGCAAAAAGAAAAAAGCTTATAATTATTTTTCTTTTTTATAAAAGTTTTGCTCTTTATTAAGATATAATAATTTTTAAAACCGCCATAGTTGTTCGAAGGTGAGCAACAAGGTCATCTTCATCAGAGGCTGGGGAAGTTAAGTACCCATAATCGACTTTATGTCTTCCTCTGCTTTGGTTTGACCTCGAGACATAGGATTCTTTGACCTTCGACGTTGGCTTGACTTGGTTTCGTTTATTTTTAATACTGGAATGAAAAAGAAATAATATTGCGAGCTTCATCAGAGGTGGGGAATTTAAGTACCCATAATTGACACATTTCGTCCTCTGCTTTGGTGATGCAATGAGACACAATCCTGCCATGTCCTTGGACCTCCAATAAGTATTAAAGATTACGAGTATTCTAAAATTATATCAGTATTTAACATTTTTATCAGTACTGAATAATTATACCAGTATTGAACAAGGTCTACCAATATCTGATAATTTTATCAGTAACAAACATTCTTGTCAGTATGAAACATTTTTTTTAAAAGAGCTGCGCACCAACGAGAGTGCTACTTGCTCTATAATCAAATTTATTTATTATTATTATTATTTATAAGTCCTTTTGAAAAAAAATGAATTTAGTTCATAGATTTAGAGTTTGAAAATCTTCCAAATAAAATGAAAATAATTTTAACTGATATCTTTAGTATTTAATCCTTTTCATATTTAAATTTAAATATTTTTATCGATTAAATCAATCTAAATTTTATATTGAATCTTAATATTTTAAAGAAAGAAAGCTTTACCAAATATTCTTGCTAATTTTTAGTGAGCTTTTGCTTTGATATGTGCCTAAATGATTATAAAGAAAGAGAGAAAAAAATTATATTAATTAAAATTATTTATGAAATAAGTAATAGGCATTCTAGCTTTGGTCTTTTATTTATATAACTAATTTAAAAAATTTCACCAAAATTACTTATATAAAATTAAAAATTTTAAAATAATATAAAATAAAGGATTTTAGATAGAAAAATTTATTTAAGATTGAAAGAATAAAAACTTTATTTTAAAGATTTGGTTGATCTTACAATTTAATTAAAAAAAATGGCTCCTAAGAAATAATTCACTAAAATCTAGCAGGACATCGATAAGTAAATTTATCTCAGTGAAATTTACTTCCTAGAAACAAAAATTTGAAAGTTGTAGTAGTAATTCTAAGACTTAATTAAAAAATTGATTTTTCTTACTCATGCTATATAGTAATTATAAAATGAAAATCAATGATTAAAAAGAATTAAATATCAAGGCCTCAGAGTTTCAATTTAACTAAGAAATGGAAAGAATGGAGCAAAAATTAAAGAAATTAATAATTAGAATAATTCTGAATAACTTTTTTTCCTTCACAATGATTCTGAGGCCATAGAATATCGGAGATTTAAAACTTTTTTTGAGGCAGAAGAAAATTAAAAAAATTTATAAATGAAGAAAAATAGACCACGATTCAAAGAACTGCAAGAAAAAATGTTTCTATTGCTTTAAGACGAAATATATATGTAAAAACTAAAGATAATAAAAAAAAAAAATCGAAAATAAGAAATTTCGGGGAAAATAATCAAACTATACTAAACTGCAAACGGAGAAATTTTCAGGGGAAAATTATGCAATAAATATCAAAATTCTATAAGATATTGCTAATGCTTAAGAGAGAAGAAGGATTAGATTAATGTTTGGGAAAGACTGAAACTGGAGCAAGATTCCAATCATAAAGAAGGGACAATTCGCATCAATTAGATATATTATTAAGAAGTTGACCCTGAAGAAGAAAACTACGGAAATTATTAATAACAACATTTAGATTAAATGTGATTAACTAAATAATGGTAATCATGACACTAATAAATTTTTATTATTAAGAATAAATTTAAATAGCCAAATGAACTTACTATTCAGGAGTATATAAGGATATTTTTTATTTAAATTTACATAAAATTTCTAATGAAATAAAATTTTATATTCCTATTTTTTGGATTTTAAATAAAATATTTCATAAAATCACAAAAAAAATTAAAATTAAATAAAAAAAAATTTACTATGCTTTTTAGTTAAATTAATTACATATTAGCATCCCTGATTTCAAAAATTGAAATATCATGAAAAAGGTGAAAATGTAAATAATTTTTATTCGTCATTCACATAGAAAAACTAAATAATAGTAGACTAGTTATTTATAAAAAGTCCTAAAAAATTTAAAATTTAAATAAATAATAATAAATAAATATGATTATAGAGCACGTAGCACATCGTAGGTTCGCAGGTCTTTCAAAAATTTTTATTACCAACTATCTTTATAATTTATTCCTCTAATTGTAAAACTGGCTTGTGTTTAAATCAGTCAAAGAATAGTATTCATCTACTATTTTGGATACATATTTTTCCCAACCTATGATGAAATAGATTTTCTGCCGGCATTAAAAATTCTTGAGCTTGATGAATCATTCACAGAAAATCTCTTGTGACAATGGATTTTTTATTTATATTAATACCAGCTCTCTCTTCTAATTATATTGTTGGGCCTCCAAATTTTCCAAAGAAAAGGGTTTACATTTCCATCCTATTTAAATATGGTTAAACTCAATAAGATGCTAAAATTATTTTTTAGTTGATTACAAGTTAAAATTTGTATTGTTTTAAAATTCTTCTTGATTAATTAAAATATAATAGTTTCAATATTTAAGAATATTGAGACATAGTTGCAATAAATATAGCTTAGACTATAAATATTACAAATATGTTGAAAGTTAAAAGTTTGTAAATGTCAATCAAGCTTCTTCTTGTTCTTTCTCTATCATATATTTTTATTTATTGTCTTGATGAAATTTGTCTTTTTTTCCTTCTTGAAACTCTTCTAAAAGCTCATCTTGTAGTTCGAACATTTCAATACGCTTTTTTAGTAATTTAGAATGAAAATTTTTGATTAATTTGTCTATTTTAGGAATTTGATTTTTTTTTAAATGTTTGTTTATATAGTTTTAGTCATAAAGAATTAGTTTCTTCTTGTCTTTTTCTTTAAAAGCTTTATGACTTTCAAGTTCCTCAATAATGTCTGCATAGTATTAGCAATAAAAAATATGATCAGTTTCATCAAAGTCTTAGCCACATAAGCAAATAATGCTATATCTAACGTTAATGTGGCGATTACTAAGTTCTTATTGAAAATTATAAGAAAAAGTCCTCAGTTTATAAATAGAAATAGTCTCTCTAATATAGTGTTTACTATATTTGGTATAAGTAATTTCAGGAAATACACTTTAATTATTTTCTATTTAGACTATAATTCTTTTTGCTGTTGGCATAAGTGTATTCCTAGAGAGACATTCCATTAAGAATTTATGTTTTATTTTTTATTCTGTGAGCTTATAAAAATCCATCTTACTCTAAACATGTGACATGTCAAAATTATACAAATCGATACATTTCTTTATATGTTTCTAGTATGGTAAATTAAATTTAGTGCATTTTTCTAATAGGAAAGCAGTATCTGAGTTAGGATTTTCTTTGCTATATTACATTAATTTTTAATAAAAGTGCATTAAATTTTTAGTTGCTATATGTGTAAAAGGAAGCCAGTTTAGGTCAATAAAGCATGACTCATTGAATGTGAATTCTTAAGATCTAAACGCCTATCTTGAGATAAGTCTTTACGATTTTTTTATCTTGTTTTTTATTCCTTTAATTCCAGAAATAGTAGCTCACGGAGTAATATCACTTCCATATTCAACTTTAGGCAAAATAAAAGTTCTACAAAGAGTTTTGAAGCTGAGAGGGGATACTATTCCATATTTAGAAAGTATTGCAGTAGCTTTTTAAATAGCTACTCTGTATTTGGTAGCTATTGCTGTACAATGTAATTTGTAATTTTACTTTATTCCTAACTAATATCCTAAATAGGTAACTTCATCTTTTTAAGCAATTGGAATCCCATTGAGCTTTATATTAATAGAAGGTTAGCTTTCTTTTCATTTTTTTTTCAAGAATTCTATTACTTCACATTTGACTACATTAATTGTAAGTTTTACTCAACAAAAAACTGTAGATGTAGCTTGTAATAATTTTTAGGCATTTTTCTAGGAAGAAGACAATTGGATTAAGTCGTCAGGGAAGGCTCATACTATGAAAGTTTTAGATAATATTTGAAATCCTAATTTCTTCTGATTATCTTCTAAATATCTTATAACAATATCATAGCATAAAATTGCAAGTACAGGTGCATGGCTACTTCCTTATAATACTCCATTGCTATATTTAATTGTTCTTGTAAGATATCCATCAATTATAAACTTAGCATCGACATTATCGTAAAAAGATTCTAGTGCCAATATTAGGTCCAAAGGTAGCCTAAGTCTTCTAAGATGATCAAAAAGTAATTTCCTAGATATACTATCAAACATTTTTTCTACATCTATTAAAGTAGTAATTAATTACTTTTTATGGGACCATCTACGATGCAAGTCTATAATTTACTAAATTGTTCAAATTTGCTAAGTAATGGAGCGTTTACGAATAAATCCAAATTAGGCTGATTGTAAAATATTTCGTTCATAAATATAATTATGAAGTCGTTATGTTAGTGCTTTATCATAAATTTTAAGTAGACAGTTCAATAAAGCTATAGGTCGTCAATTACATCAATTACTTTTGCTTCCTTTTTTGAAAATCGGAAGAATGTTTATTTTTTTCATTGCATTAGGTATTTTAAATGTTCTAAGTATATTATTAATGAAACTTGTTATAATTTGATGCAAATCTTAACCTCCATATTTAATAATTTCAGCTTTTAGACCATCATTACATGTAGCTTTATTATTTGTAAGCCAAGATATAATTTTTTTAATTTCAAATCACGTAAAAAAAGGCATATTTTATAAATGACTTAATCTCTAATTTAAGATAAAAGATTTATTTCTAAATATTCCCTCTATTTTTCTATTTGAGAAGTCAAATTCTATCTTACTTATTTTCGAATGTTTATCAAAACGTTAGTTTCCCAATTTTCAATAAATTGCTATTGTTAGTTAAAGTTAAAATTCATCTAATTACGAATTTTAGGGTTTATTAGATTTTTAGCTTGTTTAAACATTATTTAAGCATTTTTGTTAAGATTTTTATGTTTTTCATTAGCTTTTTATTTTTTTCATTTCCAAAATTTGTGAAGATAACTCTTATAAGATTAAATTTTAAGCTAGTAAAATTTGGTAACTTCTTAATTATGACGTCCATAAAAGCTAATGCGTTCTAATATGCAATATTATCCTTTTTTGCTTGAACAAATAATGTAGCTAAGTAACTTGCAATTGATAATAGTTTTTCCTTTGATTTTAAGATCCAAGCGCAATCTCAGCATTATAACTAATAAGATCGCAGATGAATTAGTACTAATTTTAAACATTGTTTTAATCAAGTTACTAGAATTGATAAAATTATCCCAAAAATAGATTTTAATAATAGTTTCTCGTTTTCAAATCCTATAGTTTAGAAATTTTAAAGAGTAATCGTTATTGTTAATCTTATTAACTTCTTTTTAAATTATAATTTAATGTAATACTTAATGGAAAATGATCAGTATGCAAACCCGAATCTTGGATAACTTTATAGTCAACTAAATCATCAGAATTTAAATGTTAAGCTGCCAAGAAGTAGTCATTGCAATAGCATTAATTATTCGCTCTATGAATAAATGTGTTGGACTCATTATCATTTAAAATTATTAATTCATTTGCTTCTATAAAGTCTAGTAATCTTAAAGTATTATTATTGATTTGTGATTAATTATTACCGTAGTTAGGAATTAAGGAATTAAAGTCGCCACAAAGGATAGTAGGGTTTTGGTCACTATTATTTATGATATTATTAAGGTATTCATATGCAATGTCCTTATAAATATTTGACTTTTCGTTTGTAGGCAAATAACATGATGCTATTATTAAATTTCCAATTCTCACGCTTATAAAATGTCCTGGAAGATTTGAGAAATCTAATTCATTTTAACAAGAATCAAGTTACTTTTTTACTAATAGACATACTCCACCTGCACGCTTATTTGCGTTTTAGTAATAGGTACAATATTGTTCTATAACAATTGGGCAATTGTTTATTACGTTCATGTTTCGTTTATTGAAAAATATCAAATTCATTATCAAGGATGAATTATTATAATGCCGTTTGTTTACTAGCTATTGAGCTTATATTTACATGTCCTATTTTTATTTTCTTAGATTCTTGCGCTCCACCAGGGAGCCCTCCCTAATATATGCAAATATATTTAGTCCCTTATGAATCTCTTTAAATATGTACCAGTTCTTTTTTATACTCAGGGTGCGGTGGAAATATTAGATCAAAATGTAAATTACTTAAATAAAATAAGATTCTAGTAGTTTATTGTCTATTTTAATAATATTTTAGGTTCTATCTATAGTGCCTTGAGTTAATTCTTTTTTAATTGTTATATACCTTCCTTGAAAATTTCTCATTTAATATTAGTTCCTCCTTCACGAACCTTGTCTGATAAAGTTTTATAGTTGAGGAGATTGAAAATTTTATTATCGTATTATCTTTCCACTTTCTCTTTCATTTTTTCATTTAATAGTGCGTTTAGCTGGAGGATATTAAATTCCATCTTCTTCATGTTTTCTTTTGAAAGGATTTTATTATTTGATAACAGTGCGATTCTAGTTTTCAATATAATTAATGTTTGTTTAGCTCATTTAATCTTTTTATCAAGGCTTGGTTTTTAGATCAAATAATTCTTTCATTAATTATTCATTAATTTCTTACTATTTTCTTAAGTTTTACTCAAATTTTTAATTGTTACAAATGAAGTTCATATTTAGCTAATGAAAGAATTGCTGGAGTTTTATATAATTCTCATCAAGCAAACTTGTCTAGCAAAATTGATTTTATTATTCAATTTTTATTGTACTAGATGTTAATTTCTTATTTTCTTAATATAATTTCTTCTAGTTTTCTAAGTTATTCTAGATATTTAAAATAAATTCCATATTAAGTTAATGATATGTTTATTTAGTTTTTAGTGATTTATATTTATTAAGTTTGTTTAACAAAATTTTTAACTGTATTTCAATTTTTCAGTGTTAACTTCAACTTCTTAATGCTATCATTAAACTTAAATATTTTAATCTTATTATAAATTAATTGTTTAGATAATTTTATTTTCTACATTACATTTTATTTAAAGGTTTTAATCTGTCTAAATTTATTTATTTTAGCTTAGTAATTCTGTTTAAGTAGAATTTTCTGCTGTTTATTAAAGTTTGAGATAATATTGTTTTTATATGTCTATATTACATTTTTCTATGGTTAGTAGTTATTATATATTACAACTTTTTAAGTGTTAAATTTCATTATGCTTTTAAGATAGCAATATTTGGAATTCCATATCTTTCTATTATAATTCTTCTTGAAACTCCATGTTTTATTTCAAATTCTACTAATTTTATATTTTTAGCTGATTAATTAAAGTTACTAGCTGTTTTTATAGTTATTAGTCTTTATTTATAAGTCATTAATTTTAAATTATCAACTATTGGTTTTGGGCTTTAGTTTCCAATAATTCAAACCCAATAGTCTTCTTTTACTAAGAAATTTCGTAATATAATTACTAAATGTAATCAAATTTAGATAATTATTTTTTATATAGCTCAAGTTCTTCTAAAACATCCTATAAACTAGATTAAGATATATACAAGTATTCATACAAGCTAGTTTATGTCGAAGAATTTTAAATGATTATTGAAGATTAATTGGATTTTTTAGGAACTAATGAATGACTTCTAAACTACTCTTAAAATTTATCTATTTAATAGATTTAATTAATTTCATTAGTTTATGCAGTTTAACTATTATATTGAGAAATACAATCTGTTTAAATTCCTATCTCTTTAGATTTATTTTGCTTTTTTCCAAAAATTAATTAATTACATTTCAACTATAGTTATTACTTATAGTATTTAGATTTTAGTATTTAATTTTAATTTTAAATTTTCTTTAATTTCTTGAAAGCTTTATTTACATACATTTTGTACTATTCTATTACTGCTTCATACTTACTTATAATCCTTTAATTAGTTTGATCCTGATTTTCTTAAGCTGATAGAAATTTTTAATTAAAAATAATTAGATTATTTTATAGATTTTATATTTATTATTCAAGTTCTTTAATCTAATTTAAGAACTATTTTTTACTAGTTTCAAACTCTTATTCCTAGGATTACATTTGATCCTTTACTTCAATAAATTAGGCTTAAAGTTATATGTTTTTGATTTCAAGATTATTTAGATTTTTTATATTTTAATTTTCTTATTTCTTTTGGTTTAAGAGATTGTTGAATTTATAATTTGAGTACTATACATGATTATACTCTAAGTTTTAAGTAAATATGGATAATTTTATAATTCTGTTATTATTTTCATTTTGATTATTTAAAGTATTTTTTGTATCTTAAATATCTTTATTAATCCCCCTATTATTTAAATTTCCTGAAGATATTTTTGATACCTTTTATTAAACTGTGGCGGCAAAATTTGCTTTCTTTTGATAAGTATATTTCTCAACTTTTAAAATGCGCTTCAATTGGTGACATCTCTCCAATGAATATTTAAGTTATCTTAGTGGAACCCTAAGAAAAGTATTTATTGTCTATTAGCTACATTGTTTTAGTATTTATCTTATTAAATTGGCTATTCATTTTATTTACTTCAGTTGCAGCGTTTCCAAATTCTAGATTTATGAAGGTGTAAACATCTGCCTATGCTTTTTTTATAAGATCACAGCTTTTTTATTGTTAGATAAAGAAGAGTCGCTAAGAGTTTAAATTAGCGATTTTTAATTAGTTTTCATTTTTTTTTAATGTTTCTTTTTATAATATATTTAGATAAATTGAATTAAATATCATTAATTATATACTTATTAGAGATGATATTTAGATTCTAGCAAGAAAATTAAAAAAATATTAGTAAATAGTTACAAAATAAATTGCAAGATTGAAAAGTCAGATTTGAAAAAAATAACTTACAAACAATATAGAATCTTAAGATAAAAACCTAATTAACTTGAATTATTAATATACTTTTTATTCAGAAACTATTTTTTGATAAGAGTGAAACTTTAAGTCCAAAATTTATACATGAATAGAAATATTTATATTTTTAATCAATAATATATGAATAGATAGAAAGTTGAAAATCTAAGAAATTAATAAAAATTCTTTCTCGTTTATATAAATAATTTCATTAATTAGTTTAAATAAATAAAGATGATTTTAGAGCGTTTAGTCCTCATTGGCGTGCATCTCTTTCAAAATTAATATTTAAAAATGTTCTTATATTTCTTGCTAAAATTCTAGTATTCCAATGATTTCACGTCATCTTTTTAAAATGGGGAATTTGCTTATAAAAGACTATTTTTGAATCTTGAAACCAAATACTCCAGTCCACTTGAATAAGATCCAAATAAGAATTAATAGCTAAATCACTAGAAGCGTGAAAACGTGCATACTGCTAGCGAGAAACCTTGGACAAGTTAGACTTGTCTCTTCCGAGTTTGTCCACCCTTCTTCATGCAGTATACACTGCACCAGATTACATACTAGTTCTCCTGACATGGCCGACATCCATGTTTTTATATTTAACAATAATAATAATATATTAACA
>CAMPDV010003590.1:0-50630 GCA_946699065.1 Loxodes magnus
CTCTTTTTCTTACTTTTCTTCTTCACTTTTCTTACAAATCTTATCATCTTTAAACTTCAAATATAATTTAGTTAAACTGATCTTCAGACTCTTTTTCTTACTTTGCTTCTTCACTTTTCTTACAAATCTTATCAATTTTAAACATCAAATATAATTTAGTTAAACTGATCTTCAGACTCTTTTTCTTACTTTTCTTCTTCACTTTTCTTACAAATCTTATCAATTTTAAACTTCAAATATAATTTAGTTAAACTGATCTTCAGACTCTTTTTCTTACTTTTCTTATTCACTTTTCTTACAAATCTTATCATCTATAAACTTAAAATATAATTTAGTTAAACTGATCTTCAGACTCTTTTTCTTACTTTTCTTATTCACTTTTCTTAGAAATCTTATCATTCTTTTAAACTTCTAGTTCTTAAAACTTTCAAATACATAAACTGATCTTCAGACTCTTTTACTTGCTTTTCTTATTCACTTTTCTTAGAAATTTTATCATTCTTTTAAACTTCTAGTTCTTAAAACTTTCAAATACATAAACTGATCTTCAGACTCTTTTACTTGCTTTTCTTATTCACTTTTCTTAGAAATCTTATCATTCTTTTAAACTTCTAGTTCTTAAAACTTTCAAATACATAAACTGATCTTCAGACTCTTTTACTTGCTTTTCTTATTCACTTTTCTTAGAAATCTTATCATTCTTTTAAACTTCTAGTTCTTAAAACTTTCAAATACATAAACTGATCTTCAGACTCATTTACTTGCTTTTCTTATTCACTTTTCTTAGAAATCTTATCATTCTTTTAAACTTCTAGTTCTTAAAACTTTCAAATACATAAACTGATCTTCAGACTCTTTTACTTGCTTTTCTTATTCACTTTTCTTAGAAATCTTATCATTCTTTTAAACTTCTAGTTCTTAAAACTTTCAAATACATAAACTGATCTTCAGACTCTTTTACTTGCTTTTCTTATTCACTTTTCTTAGAAATCTTATCATTCTTTTAAACTTCTAGTTCTTAAAACTTTCAAATACATAAACTGATCTTCAGACTCTTTTACTTGCTTTTCTTATTCACTTTTCTTAGAAATCTTATCATTCTTTTAAACTTCTAGTTCTTAAAACTTTCAAATACATAAACTGATCTTCAGACTCTTTTACTTGCTTTTCTTATTCACTTTTCTTAGAAATCTTATCATTCTTTTAAACTTCTAGTTCTTAAAACTTTCAAATACATAAACTGATCTTCAGACTCTTTTACTTGCTTTTCTTATTCACTTTTCTTAGAAATCTTATCATTCTTTTAAACTTCTAGTTCTTAAAACTTTCAAATACATAAACTGATCTTCAGACTCATTTACTTGCTTTTCTTATTCACTTTTCTTAGAAATCTTATCATTCTTTTAAACTTCTAGTTCTTAAAACTTTCAAATACATAAACTGATCTTCAGACTCTTTTACTTGCTTTTCTTATTCACTTTTCTTAGAAATCTTATCATTCTTTTAAACTTCTAGTTCTTAAAACTTTCAAATACATAAACTGATCTTCAGACTCTTTTACTTGCTTTTCTTATTCACTTTCTTAGAAATCTTATCATTCTTTTAAACTTCTAGTTCTTAAAACTTTCAAATACATAAACTGATCTTCAGACTCTTTTACTTGCTTTTCTTATTCACTTTTCTTAGAAATCTTATCATTTTTAAACTTCAAATATAATTTAGTTAAACTGATCTTCAGACTCTTTTTCTTACTTTTCTTCTTCACTTTTCTTACAAATCTTATCAGATTTAAACTTCAAAATAATTTAGTTAAACTGATCTTCAGACTCTTTTTCTTACTTTTCTTCTTCACTTTTCTTACAAATCTTATCAATTTTAAACTTCAAATATAATTTAGTTAAACTGATCTTCAGACTCTTTTTCTTACTTTTCTTCTTCACTTTTCTTACAAATCTTATCATCTTTAAACTTCAAATATAATTTAGTTAAACTGATCTTCAGACTCTTTTTCTTACTTTTCTTCTTCACTTTTCTTACAAATCTTATCAATTTTAAACTTCAAATATAATTTAGTTAAACTGATCTTAACTCTTTTCTTACTTTGCTTCTTCACTTTTCTTACAAATCTTATCATCTTTAAACTTCAAATATAATTTAGTTAAACTGATCTTCAGACTCTTTTTCTTACTTTGCTTCTTCACTTTTCTTACAAATCTTATCAATTTTAAACTTCAAATATAATTTAGTTAAACTGATCTTCAGACTCTTTTTCTTACTTTTCTTCTTCACTTTTCTTACAAATCTTATCATCTTTAAACTTCAAATATAATTTAGTTAAACTGATCTTCAGACTCTTTTTCTTACTTTTCTTCTTCACTTTTCTTACAAATCTTATCATCTTTAAACTTCAAATATAATTTAGTTAAACTGATCTTCAGACTCTTTTTCTTACTTTGCTTCTTCACTTTTCTTACAAATCTTATCAATTTTAAACTTCAAATATAATTTAGTTAAACTGATCTTCAGACTCTTTTTCTTACTTTTCTTCTTCACTTTTCTTACAAATCTTATCATCTATAAACTTCAAATATAATTTAGTTAAACTGATCTTCAGACTCTTTTTCTTACTTTTCTTATTCACTTTTCTTACAAATCTTATCATCTATAAACTTAAAATATAATTTAGTTAAACTGATCTTCAGACTCTTTTTCTTACTTTTCTTATTCACTTTTCTTAGAAATCTTATCATTCTTTTAAACTTCTAGTTCTTAAAACTTTCAAATACATAAACTGATCTTCAGACTCTTTTACTTGCTTTTCTTATTCACTTTTCTTAGAAATTTTATCATTCTTTTAAACTTCTAGTTCTTAAAACTTTCAAATACATAAACTGATCTTCAGACTCTTTTACTTGCTTTTCTTATTCACTTTTCTTAGAAATCTTATCATTCTTTTAAACTTCTAGTTCTTAAAACTTTCAAATACATAAACTGATCTTCAGACTCTTTTACTTGCTTTTCTTATTCACTTTTCTTAGAAATTTTATCATTCTTTTAAACTTCTAGTTCTTAAAACTTTCAAATACATAAACTGATCTTCAGACTCTTTTACTTGCTTTTCTTATTCACTTTTCTTAGAAATCTTATCATTCTTTTAAACTTCTAGTTCTTAAAACTTTCAAATACATAAACTGATCTTCAGACTCTTTTACTTGCTTTTCTTATTCACTTTTCTTAGAAATCTTATCATTCTTTTAAACTTCTAGTTCTTAAAACTTTCAAATACATAAACTGATCTTCAGACTCATTTACTTGCTTTTCTTATTCACTTTTCTTAGAAATCTTATCATTCTTTTAAACTTCTAGTTCTTAAAACTTTCAAATACATAAACTGATCTTCAGACTCTTTTACTTGCTTTTCTTATTCACTTTTCTTAGAAATCTTATCATTCTTTTAAACTTCTAGTTCTTAAAACTTTCAAATACATAAACTGATCTTCAGACTCTTTTACTTGCTTTTCTTATTCACTTTTCTTAGAAATCTTATCATTCTTTTAAACTTCTAGTTCTTAAAACTTTCAAATACATAAACTGATCTTCAGACTCATTTACTTGCTTTTCTTATTCACTTTTCTTAGAAATCTTATCATTCTTTTAAACTTCTAGTTCTTAAAACTTTCAAATACATAAACTGATCTTCAGACTCTTTTACTTGCTTTTCTTATTCACTTTTCTTAGAAATCTTATCATTCTTTTAAACTTCTAGTTCTTAAAACTTTCAAATACATAAACTGATCTTCAGACTCTTTTACTTGCTTTTCTTATTCACTTTTCTTAGAAATCTTATCATTCTTTTAAACTTCTAGTTCTTAAAACTTTCAAATACATAAACTGATCTTCAGACTCTTTTACTTGCTTTTCTTATTCACTTTTCTTAGAAATCTTATCATTCTTTTAAACTTCTAGTTCTTAAAACTTTCAAATACATAAACTGATCTTCAGACTCTTTTACTTGCTTTTCTTATTCACTTTCTTAGAAATCTTATCATTCTTTTAAACTTCTAGTTCTTAAAACTTTCAAATACATAAACTGATCTTCAGACTCTTTTACTTGCTTTTCTTATTCACTTTTCTTAGAAATCTTATCATTTTTAAACTTCAAATATAATTTAGTTAAACTGATCTTCAGACTCTTTTTCTTACTTTTCTTCTTCACTTTTCTTACAAATCTTATCAGATTTAAACTTCAAATATAATTTAGTTAAACTGATCTTCAGACTCTTTTTCTTACTTTTCTTCTTCACTTTTCTTACAAATCTTATCAATTTTAAACTTCAAATATAATTTAGTTAAACTGATCTTCAGACTCTTTTTCTTACTTTTCTTCTTCACTTTTCTTACAAATCTTATCATCTTTAAACTTCAAATATAATTTAGTTAAACTGATCTTCAGACTCTTTTTCTTACTTTTCTTCTTCACTTTTCTTACAAATCTTATCATTTTTAAACTTCAAATATAATTTAGTTAAACTGATCTTCAGACTCTTTTTCTTACTCTTCTTCTTCACTTTTCTTACAAATCTTATCAATTTTAAACTTCAAATATAATTTAGTTAAACTGATCTTCAGACTCTTTTTCTTACTCTTCTTCTTCACTTTTCTTACAAATCTTATCATTTTTAAACTTCAAATATAATTTAGTTAAACTGATCTTCAGACTCTTTTTCTTACTTTTCTTCTTCACTTTTCTTACAAATCTTATCAGATTTAAACTTCAAATATAATTTAGTTAAACTGATCTTCAGACTCTTTTTCTTACTTTTCTTCTTCACTTTTCTTACAAATCTTATCATCTTTAAACTTCAAATATAATTTAGTTAAACTGATCTTCAGACTCTTTTTCTTACTTTGCTTCTTCACTTTTCTTACAAATCTTATCAATTTTAAACTTCAAATATAATTTAGTTAAACTGATCTTCAGACTCTTTTTCTTACTTTTCTTCTTCACTTTTCTTACAAATCTTATCAATTTTAAACTTCAAATATAATTTAGTTAAACTGATCTTCAGACTCTTTTTCTTACTTTTCTTCTTCACTTTTCTTACAAATCTTATCATCTTTAAACTTCAAATATAATTTAGTTAAACTGATCTTCAGACTCTTTTTCTTACTTTGCTTCTTCACTTTTCTTACAAATCTTATCAATTTTAAACTTCAAATATAATTTAGTTAAACTGATCTTCAGACTCTTTTTCTTACTTTTCTTCTTCACTTTTCTTACAAATCTTATCATCTTTAAACTTCAAATATAATTTAGTTAAACTGATCTTCAGACTCTTTTTCTTACTTTTCTTCTTCACTTTTCTTACAAATCTTATCATCTTTAAACTTCAAATATAATTTAGTTAAACTGATCTTCAGACTCTTTTTCTTACTTTGCTTCTTCACTTTTCTTACAAATCTTATCATCTTTAAACTTCAAATATAATTTAGTTAAACTGATCTTCAGACTCTTTTTCTTACTTTTCTTAATCACTTTTCTTACAAATCTTATCATCTTTAAACTTCAAATATAATTTAGTTAAACTGATCTTCAGACTCTTTTTCTTACTTTGCTTCTTCACTTTTCTTACAAATCTTATCAATTTTAAACTTCAAATATAATTTAGTTAAACTGATCTTCAGACTCTTTTTCTTACTTTGCTTCTTCACTTTTTTTACAAATCTTATCAATTTTAAACTTCAAATATAATTTAGTTAAACTGATCTTCAGACTCTTTTTCTTACTTTTCTTCTTCACTTTTCTTACAAATCTTATCAATTTTAAACTTCAAATATAATTTAGTTAAACTGATTTTCAGACTCTTTTTCTTACTTTTCTTCTTCACTTTTCTTACAAATCTTATCAGATTTAAACTTCAAATATAATTTAGTTAAACTGATCTTAAGACTCTTTTTCTTACTTTGCTTCTTCACTTTTCTTACAAATCTTATCAATTTTAAACTTCAAATATAATTTAGTTAAACTGATCTTCAGACTCTTTTTCTTACTCTTCTTCTTCACTTTTCTTACAAATCTTATCAATTTTAAACTTCAAATATAATTTAGTTAAACTGATCTTCAGACTCTTTTTCTTACTTTGCTTCTTCACTTTTTTTACAAATCTTATCAATTTTAAACTTCAAATATAATTTAGTTAAACTGATCTTCAGACTCTTTTTCTTACTTTTCTTCTTCACTTTTCTTACAAATCTTATCATCTTTAAACTTCAAATATAATTTAGTTAAACTGATCTTCAGACTCTTTTTCTTACTTTGCTTCTTCACTTTTCTTACAAATCTTATCAATTTTAAACTTCAAATATAATTTAGTTAAACTGATCTTCAGACTCTTTTTCTTACTTTTCTTCTTCACTTTTCTTACCAATCTTATCAATTTTAAACTTCAAATATAATTTAGTTAAACTGATCTTCAGACTCTTTTTCTTACTTTTCTTATTCACTTTTCTTACAAATCTTATCATCTATAAACTTAAAATATAATTTAGTTAAACTGATCTTCAGACTCTTTTTCTTACTTTTCTTCTTCACTTTTCTTAGAAATCTTATCATTCTTTTAAACTTCTAGTTCTTAAAACTTTCAAATACATAAACTGATCTTCAGACTCTTTTACTTGCTTTTCTTATTCACTTTTCTAGAAATCTTATCATTCTTTTAAACTTCTAGTTCTTAAAACTTTCAAATACATAAACTGATCTTCAGACTCTTTTACTTGCTTTTCTTATTCACTTTTCTTAGAAATCTTATCATTCTTTTAAACTTCTAGTTCTTAAAACTTTCAAATACATAAACTGATCTTCAGACTCTTTTACTTGCTTTTCTTATTCACTTTTCTTAGAAATCTTATCATTCTTTTAAACTACTAGTTCTTAAAACTTTCAAATACATAAACTGATCTTCAGACTCTTTTACTTGCTTTTCTTATTCACTTTCTTAGAAATCTTATCATTCTTTTAAACTTCTAGTTCTTAAAACTTTCAAATACATAAACTGATCTTCAGACTCTTTTACTTGATTTTCTTATTCACTTTTCTTAGAAATCTTATCATTCTTTTAAACTTCTAGTTCTTAAAACTTTCAAATACATGAACTGATCTTCAGACTCTTTTACTTGATTTTCTTATTCACTTTTCTTAGAAATCTTATCATTCTTTTAAACTTCTAGTTCTTAAAACTTTCAAATACATAAACTGATCTTCAGACTCTTTTACTTGCTTTTCTTATTCACTTTTCTTAGAAATCTTATCATTCTTTTAAACTTCTAGTTCTTAAAACTTTCAAATACATAAACTGATCTTCAGACTCTTTTACTTGCTTTTCTTATTCACTTTTCTTAGAAATCTTATCATTCTTTTAAACTTCTAGTTCTTAAAACTTTCAAATACATAAACTGATCTTCAGACTCTTTTACTTGCTTTTCTTATTCACTTTCTTAGAAATCTTATCATTCTTTTAAACTTCTAGTTCTTAAAACTTTCAAATACATAAACTGATCTTCAGACTCTTTTACTTGCTTTTCTTATTCACTTTTCTTAGAAATCTTATCATTCTTTTAAACTTCTAGTTCTTAAAACTTTCAAATACATAAACTGATCTTCAGACTCTTTTACTTGCTTTTCTTATTCACTTTTCTTAGAAATCTTATCATTCTTTTAAACTTCTAGTTCTTAAAACTTTCAAATACATAAACTGATCTTCAGACTCTTTTACTTGCTTTTCTTATTCACTTTTCTTAGAAATCTTATCATTTTTAAACTTCAAATATAATTTAGTTAAACTGATCTTCAGACTCTTTTTCTTACTTTTCTTCTTCACTTTTCTTACAAATCTTATCATCTTTAAACTTCAAATATAATTTAGTTAAACTGATCTTCAGACTCTTTTACTTGCTTTTCTTATTCACTTTTCTTAGAAATCTTATCAATTTTAAACTTCAAATATAATTTAGTTAAACTGATCTTCAGACTCTTTTTCTTACTTTTCTTCTTCACTTTTCTTACAAATCTTATCATCTTTAAACTTCAAATATAATTTAGTTAAACTGATCTTCAGACTCTTTTTCTTACTTTGCTTCTTCACTTTTCTTACAAATCTTATCAATTTTAAACTTCAAATATAATTTAGTTAAACTGATCTTCAGACTCTTTTTCTTACTTTTCTTCTTCACTTTTCTTACAAATCTTATCATCTTTAAACTTCAAATATAATTTAGTTAAACTGATCTTCAGACTCTTTTTCTTACTTTTCTTCTTAACTTTTCTTACAAATCTTATCAATTTTAAACTTCAAATATAATTTAGTTAAACTGATCTTCAGACTCTTTTTCTTACTTTTCTTAATCACTTTTCTTAGAAATCTTATCATCTATAAACTTCAAATATAATTTAGTTAAACTGATCTTCAGACTCTTTTACTTGCTTTTCTTATTCACTTTTCTTAGAAATCTTATCAATTTTAAACTTCAAATATAATTTAGTTAAACTGATCTTCAGACTCTTTTTCTTACTTTTCTTCTTCACTTTTCTTACAAATCTTATCAATTTTAAACTTCAAATATAATTTAGTTAAACTGATCTTCAGACTCTTTTTCTTACTTTTCTTCTTCACTTTTCTT
This sequence comes from Loxodes magnus, assembly GCA_946699065.1. Classification (NCBI taxonomy): domain Eukaryota; phylum Ciliophora; class Karyorelictea; order Loxodida; family Loxodidae; genus Loxodes; species Loxodes magnus. Next base: position 8,677 of record CAMPDV010003590.1, read on the forward strand.
ACAAATCTTATCATCTTTAAACTTCAAATATAATTTAGTTAAACTGATCTTCAGACTCTTTTTCTTACTTTGCTTCTTCACTTTTCTTACAAATCTTATCAATTTTAAACTTCAAATATAATTTAGTTAAACTGATCTTCAGACTCTTTTTCTTACTTTTCTTCTTCACTTTTCTTACAAATCTTATCATCTTTAAACTTCAAATATAATTTAGTTAAACTGATCTTCAGACTCTTTTTCTTACTTTTCTTCTTCACTTTTCTTACAAATCTTATCATTTTTAAACTTCAAATATAATTTAGTTAAACTGATCTTCAGACTCTTTTTCTTACTTTGCTTCTTCACTTTTCTTACAAATCTTATCAATTTTAAACTTCAAATATAATTTAGTTAAACTGATCTTCAGACTCTTTTTCTTACTTTTCTTCTTCACTTTTCTTACAAATCTTATCATCTTTAAACTTCAAATATAATTTAGTTAAACTGATCTTCAGACTCTTTTTCTTACTTTTCTTCTTCACTTTTCTTACAAATCTTATCATCTTTAAACTTCAAATATAATTTAGTTAAACTGATCTTCAGACTCTTTTTCTTACTTTTCTTCTTCACTTTTCTTACAAATCTTATCAATTTTAAACTTCAAATATAATTTAGTTAAACTGATCTTCAGACTCTTTTTCTTACTTTTCTTCTTCACTTTTCTTAGAAATCTTATCAATTTTAAACTTCAAATATAATTTAGTTAAACTGATCTTCAGACTCTTTTTCTTACTTTTCTTCTTCACTTTTCTTACAAATCTTATCAATTTTAAACTTCAAATATAATTTAGTTAAACTGATCTTCAGACTCTTTTTCTTACTTTTCTTCTTCACTTTTCTTACAAATCTTATCATTTTTAAACTTCAAATATAATTTAGTTAAACTGATCTTCAGACTCTTTTTCTTACTTTTCTTCTTCACTTTTCTTACAAATCTTATCAGATTTAAACTTCAAATATAATTTAGTTAAACTGATCTTCAGACTCTTTTTCTTACTTTTCTTCTTCACTTTTCTTACAAATCTTATCAATTTTAAACTTCAAATATAATTTAGTTAAACTGATCTTCAGACTCTTTTTCTTACTTTTCTTCTTCACTTTTCTTACAAATCTTATCATCTTTAAACTTCAAATATAATTTAGTTAAACTGATCTTCAGACTCTTTTTCTTACTTTTCTTCTTCACTTTTCTTACAAATCTTATCAATTTTAAACTTCAAATATAATTTAGTTAAACTGATCTTAACTCTTTTCTTACTTTGCTTCTTCACTTTTCTTACAAATCTTATCATCTTTAAACTTCAAATATAATTTAGTTAAACTGATCTTCAGACTCTTTTTCTTACTTTGCTTCTTCACTTTTTTTACAAATCTTATCAATTTTAAACTTCAAATATAATTTAGTTAAACTGATCTTCAGACTCTTTTTCTTACTTTTCTTCTTCACTTTTCTTACAAATCTTATCATCTTTAAACTTCAAATATAATTTAGTTAAACTGATCTTCAGACTCTTTTTCTTACTTTTCTTCTTCACTTTTCTTACAAATCTTATCATCTTTAAACTTCAAATATAATTTAGTTAAACTGATCTTCAGACTCTTTTTCTTACTTTGCTTCTTCACTTTTCTTACAAATCTTATCAATTTTAAACTTCAAATATAATTTAGTTAAACTGATCTTCAGACTCTTTTTCTTACTTTTCTTCTTCACTTTTCTTACAAATCTTATCATCTTTAAACTTCAAATATAATTTAGTTAAACTGATCTTCAGACTCTTTTTCTTACTTTTCTTCTTCACTTTTCTTACAAATCTTATCATCTTTAAACTTCAAATATAATTTAGTTAAACTGATCTTCAGACTCTTTTTCTTACTTTGCTTCTTCACTTTTCTTACAAATCTTATCATCTTTAAACTTCAAATATAATTTAGTTAAACTGATCTTCAGACTCTTTTTCTTACTTTTCTTAATCACTTTTCTTACAAATCTTATCATCTTTAAACTTCAAATATAATTTAGTTAAACTGATCTTCAGACTCTTTTTCTTACTTTGCTTCTTCACTTTTCTTACAAATCTTATCAATTTTAAACTTCAAATATAATTTAGTTAAACTGATCTTCAGACTCTTTTTCTTACTTTGCTTCTTCACTTTTTTTACAAATCTTATCAATTTTAAACTTCAAATATAATTTAGTTAAACTGATCTTCAGACTCTTTTTCTTACTTTTCTTCTTCACTTTTCTTACAAATCTTATCAATTTTAAACTTCAAATATAATTTAGTTAAACTGATTTTCAGACTCTTTTTCTTACTTTTCTTCTTCACTTTTCTTACAAATCTTATCAGATTTAAACTTCAAATATAATTTAGTTAAACTGATCTTAAGACTCTTTTTCTTACTTTGCTTCTTCACTTTTCTTACAAATCTTATCAATTTTAAACTTCAAATATAATTTAGTTAAACTGATCTTCAGACTCTTTTTCTTACTCTTCTTCTTCACTTTTCTTACAAATCTTATCAATTTTAAACTTCAAATATAATTTAGTTAAACTGATCTTCAGACTCTTTTTCTTACTTTGCTTCTTCACTTTTTTTACAAATCTTATCAATTTTAAACTTCAAATATAATTTAGTTAAACTGATCTTCAGACTCTTTTTCTTACTTTTCTTCTTCACTTTTCTTACAAATCTTATCATCTTTAAACTTCAAATATAATTTAGTTAAACTGATCTTCAGACTCTTTTTCTTACTTTGCTTCTTCACTTTTCTTACAAATCTTATCAATTTTAAACTTCAAATATAATTTAGTTAAACTGATCTTCAGACTCTTTTTCTTACTTTTCTTCTTCACTTTTCTTACCAATCTTATCAATTTTAAACTTCAAATATAATTTAGTTAAACTGATCTTCAGACTCTTTTTCTTACTTTTCTTATTCACTTTTCTTACAAATCTTATCATCTATAAACTTAAAATATAATTTAGTTAAACTGATCTTCAGACTCTTTTTCTTACTTTTCTTCTTCACTTTTCTTAGAAATCTTATCATTCTTTTAAACTTCTAGTTCTTAAAACTTTCAAATACATAAACTGATCTTCAGACTCTTTTACTTGCTTTTCTTATTCACTTTTCTAGAAATCTTATCATTCTTTTAAACTTCTAGTTCTTAAAACTTTCAAATACATAAACTGATCTTCAGACTCTTTTACTTGCTTTTCTTATTCACTTTTCTTAGAAATCTTATCATTCTTTTAAACTTCTAGTTCTTAAAACTTTCAAATACATAAACTGATCTTCAGACTCTTTTACTTGCTTTTCTTATTCACTTTTCTTAGAAATCTTATCATTCTTTTAAACTACTAGTTCTTAAAACTTTCAAATACATAAACTGATCTTCAGACTCTTTTACTTGCTTTTCTTATTCACTTTCTTAGAAATCTTATCATTCTTTTAAACTTCTAGTTCTTAAAACTTTCAAATACATAAACTGATCTTCAGACTCTTTTACTTGATTTTCTTATTCACTTTTCTTAGAAATCTTATCATTCTTTTAAACTTCTAGTTCTTAAAACTTTCAAATACATGAACTGATCTTCAGACTCTTTTACTTGATTTTCTTATTCACTTTTCTTAGAAATCTTATCATTCTTTTAAACTTCTAGTTCTTAAAACTTTCAAATACATAAACTGATCTTCAGACTCTTTTACTTGCTTTTCTTATTCACTTTTCTTAGAAATCTTATCATTCTTTTAAACTTCTAGTTCTTAAAACTTTCAAATACATAAACTGATCTTCAGACTCTTTTACTTGCTTTTCTTATTCACTTTTCTTAGAAATCTTATCATTCTTTTAAACTTCTAGTTCTTAAAACTTTCAAATACATAAACTGATCTTCAGACTCTTTTACTTGCTTTTCTTATTCACTTTCTTAGAAATCTTATCATTCTTTTAAACTTCTAGTTCTTAAAACTTTCAAATACATAAACTGATCTTCAGACTCTTTTACTTGCTTTTCTTATTCACTTTTCTTAGAAATCTTATCATTCTTTTAAACTTCTAGTTCTTAAAACTTTCAAATACATAAACTGATCTTCAGACTCTTTTACTTGCTTTTCTTATTCACTTTTCTTAGAAATCTTATCATTCTTTTAAACTTCTAGTTCTTAAAACTTTCAAATACATAAACTGATCTTCAGACTCTTTTACTTGCTTTTCTTATTCACTTTTCTTAGAAATCTTATCATTTTTAAACTTCAAATATAATTTAGTTAAACTGATCTTCAGACTCTTTTTCTTACTTTTCTTCTTCACTTTTCTTACAAATCTTATCATCTTTAAACTTCAAATATAATTTAGTTAAACTGATCTTCAGACTCTTTTACTTGCTTTTCTTATTCACTTTTCTTAGAAATCTTATCAATTTTAAACTTCAAATATAATTTAGTTAAACTGATCTTCAGACTCTTTTTCTTACTTTTCTTCTTCACTTTTCTTACAAATCTTATCATCTTTAAACTTCAAATATAATTTAGTTAAACTGATCTTCAGACTCTTTTTCTTACTTTGCTTCTTCACTTTTCTTACAAATCTTATCAATTTTAAACTTCAAATATAATTTAGTTAAACTGATCTTCAGACTCTTTTTCTTACTTTTCTTCTTCACTTTTCTTACAAATCTTATCATCTTTAAACTTCAAATATAATTTAGTTAAACTGATCTTCAGACTCTTTTTCTTACTTTGCTTCTTCACTTTTCTTACAAATCTTATCAATTTTAAACTTCAAATATAATTTAGTTAAACTGATCTTCAGACTCTTTTTCTTACTTTTCTTCTTCACTTTTCTTACAAATCTTATCAATTTTAAACTTCAAATATAATTTAGTTAAACTGATCTTCAGACTCTTTTTCTTACTTTTCTTCTTCACTTTTCTTACAAATCTTATCATCTTTAAACTTCAAATATAATTTAGTTAAACTGATCTTCAGACTCTTTTTCTTACTTTGCTTCTTCACTTTTCTTACAAATCTTATCAATTTTAAACTTCAAATATAATTTAGTTAAACTGATCTTCAGACTCTTTTTCTTACTTTTCTTCTTCACTTTTCTTACAAATCTTATCATCTTTAAACTTCAAATATAATTTAGTTAAACTGATCTTCAGACTCTTTTTCTTACTTTTCTTCTTCACTTTTCTTACAAATCTTATCATCTTTAAACTTCAAATATAATTTAGTTAAACTGATCTTCAGACTCTTTTTCTTACTTTGCTTCTTCACTTTTCTTACAAATCTTATCAATTTTAAACTTCAAATATAATTTAGTTAAACTGATCTTCAGACTCTTTTTCTTACTTTTCTTCTTCACTTTTCTTACAAATCTTATCATCTTTAAACTTCAAATATAATTTAGTTAAACTGATCTTCAGACTCTTTTTCTTACTTTTCTTCTTCACTTTTCTTACAAATCTTATCATCTTTAAACTTCAAATATAATTTAGTTAAACTGATCTTCAGACTCTTTTTCTTACTTTGCTTCTTCACTTTTCTTACAAATCTTATCATCTTTAAACTTCAAATATAATTTAGTTAAACTGATCTTCAGACTCTTTTTCTTACTTTTCTTAATCACTTTTCTTACAAATCTTATCATCTTTAAACTTCAAATATAATTTAGTTAAACTGATCTTCAGACTCTTTTTCTTACTTTGCTTCTTCACTTTTCTTACAAATCTTATCAATTTTAAACTTCAAATATAATTTAGTTAAACTGATCTTCAGACTCTTTTTCTTACTTTGCTTCTTCACTTTTCTTACAAATCTTATCAATTTTAAACTTCAAATATAATTTAGTTAAACTGATCTTCAGACTCTTTTTCTTACTTTTCTTCTTCACTTTTCTTACAAATCTTATCAATTTTAAACTTCAAATATAATTTAGTTAAACTGATTTTCAGACTCTTTTTCTTACTTTTCTTCTTCACTTTTTTTACAAATCTTATCAATTTTAAACTTCAAATATAATTTAGTTAAACTGATCTTCAGACTCTTTTTCTTACTTTTCTTCTTCACTTTTCTTACAAATCTTATCATCTTTAAACTTCAAATATAATTTAGTTAAACTGATCTTCAGACTCTTTTTCTTACTTTGCTTCTTCACTTTTCTTACAAATCTTATCAATTTTAAACTTCAAATATAATTTAGTTAAACTGATCTTCAGACTCTTTTTCTTACTTTTCTTCTTCACTTTTCTTACCAATCTTATCAATTTTAAACTTCAAATATAATTTAGTTAAACTGATCTTCAGACTCTTTTTCTTACTTTTCTTCTTCACTTTTCTTACAAATCTTATCATCTTTAAACTTCAAATATAATTTAGTTAAACTGATCTTCAGACTCTTTTTCTTACTTTTCTTCTTCACTTTTCTTACAAATCTTATCAATTTTAAACTTCAAATATAATTTAGTTAAACTGATCTTCAGACTCTTTTTCTTACTTTTCTTCTTCACTTTTCTTACCAATCTTATCAATTTTAAACTTCAAATATAATTTAGTTAAACTGATCTTCAGACTCTTTTTCTTACTTTTCTTATTCACTTTTCTTACAAATCTTATCATCTATAAACTTAAAATATAATTTAGTTAAACTGATCTTCAGACTCTTTTTCTTACTTTTCTTCTTCACTTTTCTTAGAAATCTTATCATTCTTTTAAACTTCTAGTTCTTAAAACTTTCAAATACATAAACTGATCTTCAGACTCTTTTACTTGCTTTTCTCATTCACTTTTCTAGAAATCTTATCATTCTTTTAAACTTCTAGTTCTTAAAACTTTCAAATACATAAACTGATCTTCAGACTCTTTTACTTGCTTTTCTTATTCACTTTTCTTAGAAATCTTATCATTCTTTTAAACTTCTAGTTCTTAAAACTTTCAAATACATAAACTGATCTTCAGACTCTTTTACTTGCTTTTCTTATTCACTTTTCTTAGAAATCTTATCATTCTTTTAAACTACTAGTTCTTAAAACTTTCAAATACATAAACTGATCTTCAGACTCTTTTACTTGCTTTTCTTATTCACTTTCTTAGAAATCTTATCATTCTTTTAAACTTCTAGTTCTTAAAACTTTCAAATACATAAACTGATCTTCAGACTCTTTTACTTGATTTTCTTATTCACTTTTCTTAGAAATCTTATCATTCTTTTAAACTTCTAGTTCTTAAAACTTTCAAATACATGAACTGATCTTCAGACTCTTTTACTTGATTTTCTTATTCACTTTTCTTAGAAATCTTATCATTCTTTTAAACTTCTAGTTCTTAAAACTTTCAAATACATAAACTGATCTTCAGACTCTTTTACTTGCTTTTCTTATTCACTTTTCTTAGAAATCTTATCATTCTTTTAAACTTCTAGTTCTTAAAACTTTCAAATACATAAACTGATCTTCAGACTCTTTTACTTGCTTTTCTTATTCACTTTTCTTAGAAATCTTATCATTCTTTTAAACTTCTAGTTCTTAAAACTTTCAAATACATAAACTGATCTTCAGACTCTTTTACTTGCTTTTCTTATTCACTTTCTTAGAAATCTTATCATTCTTTTAAACTTCTAGTTCTTAAAACTTTCAAATACATAAACTGATCTTCAGACTCTTTTACTTGCTTTTCTTATTCACTTTTCTTAGAAATCTTATCATTCTTTTAAACTTCTAGTTCTTAAAACTTTCAAATACATAAACTGATCTTCAGACTCTTTTACTTGCTTTTCTTATTCACTTTTCTTAGAAATCTTATCATTCTTTTAAACTTCTAGTTCTTAAAACTTTCAAATACATAAACTGATCTTCAGACTCTTTTACTTGCTTTTCTTATTCACTTTTCTTAGAAATCTTATCATTCTTTTAAACTTCTAGTTCTTAAAACTTTCAAATACATAAACTGATCTTCAGACTCTTTTACTTGCTTTTCTTATTCACTTTCTTAGAAATCTTATCATTCTTTTAAACTTCTAGTTCTTAAAACTTTCAAATACATAAACTGATCTTCAGACTCTTTTACTTGCTTTTCTTATTCACTTTTCTTAGAAATCTTATCATTCTTTTAAACTTCTAGTTCTTAAAACTTTCAAATACATAAACTGATCTTCAGACTCTTTTACTTGCTTTTCTTATTCACTTTTCTTAGAAATCTTATCATTCTTTTAAACTTCTAGTTCTTAAAACTTTCAAATACATAAACTGATCTTCAGACTCTTTTACTTGCTTTTCTTATTCACTTTTCTTAGAAATCTTATCATTTTTAAACTTCAAATATAATTTAGTTAAACTGATCTTCAGACTCTTTTTCTTACTTTTCTTCTTCACTTTTCTTACAAATCTTATCATCTTTAAACTTCAAATATAATTTAGTTAAACTGATCTTCAGACTCTTTTACTTGCTTTTCTTATTCACTTTTCTTAGAAATCTTATCAATTTTAAACTTCAAATATAATTTAGTTAAACTGATCTTCAGACTCTTTTTCTTACTTTTCTTCTTCACTTTTCTTACAAATCTTATCATCTTTAAACTTCAAATATAATTTAGTTAAACTGATCTTCAGACTCTTTTTCTTACTTTGCTTCTTCACTTTTCTTACAAATCTTATCAATTTTAAACTTCAAATATAATTTAGTTAAACTGATCTTCAGACTCTTTTTCTTACTTTTCTTCTTCACTTTTCTTACAAATCTTATCATCTATAAACTTAAAATATAATTTAGTTAAACTGATCTTCAGACTCTTTTTCTTACTTTTCTTCTTAACTTTTCTTACAAATCTTATCAATTTTAAACTTCAAATATAATTTAGTTAAACTGATCTTCAGACTCTTTTTCTTACTTTTCTTAATCACTTTTCTTACAAATCTTATCAATTTTAAACTTCAAATATAATTTAGTTAAACTGATCTTCAGACTCTTTTACTTGCTTTTCTTATTCACTTTTCTTAGAAATCTTATCAATTTTAAACTTCAAATATAATTTAGTTAAACTGATCTTCAGACTCTTTTTCTTACTTTTCTTCTTCACTTTTCTTACAAATCTTATCAATTTTAAACTTCAAATATAATTTAGTTAAACTGATCTTCAGACTCTTTTTCTTACTTTTCTTCTTCACTTTTCTTACAAATCTTATCATCTATAAACTTAAAATATAATTTAGTTAAACTGATCTTCAGACTCTTTTTCTTACTTTTCTTCTTCACTTTTCTTACAAATCTTATCAATTTTAAACTTCAAATATAATTTAGTTAAACTGATCTTCAGACTCTTTTTCTTACTTTTCTTCTTCACTTTTCTTACAAATCTTATCATCTTTAAACTTCAAATATAATTTAGTTAAACTGATCTTCAGACTCTTTTTCTTACTTTTCTTCTTCACTTTTCTTACAAATCTTATCATTTTTAAACTTCAAATATAATTTAGTTAAACTGATCTTCAGACTCTTTTTCTTACTTTGCTTCTTCACTTTTCTTACAAATCTTATCAATTTTAAACTTCAAATATAATTTAGTTAAACTGATCTTCAGACTCTTTTTCTTACTTTTCTTCTTCACTTTTCTTACAAATCTTATCATCTTTAAACTTCAAATATAATTTAGTTAAACTGATCTTCAGACTCTTTTTCTTACTTTTCTTCTTCACTTTTCTTACAAATCTTATCATCTTTAAACTTCAAATATAATTTAGTTAAACTGATCTTCAGACTCTTTTACTTGCTTTTCTTATTCACTTTTCTTACAAATCTTATCAATTTTAAACTTCAAATATAATTTAGTTAAACTGATCTTCAGACTCTTTTTCTTACTTTTCTTCTTCACTTTTCTTGCAAATCTTATCATCTATAAACTTCAAATATAATTTAGTTAAACTGATCTTCAGACTCTTTTTCTTACTTTTCTTCTTCACTTTTCTTACAAATCTTATCATCTTTAAACTTCAAATATAATTTAGTTAAACTGATCTTCAGACTCTTTTTCTTACTTTTCTTCTTCACTTTTCTTACAAATCTTATCATCTTTAAACTTCAAATATAATTTAGTTAAACTGATCTTCAGACTCTTTTTCTTACTTTTCTTCTTCACTTTTCTTACAAATCTTATCATCTATAAACTTCAAATATAATTTAGTTAAACTGATCTTCAGACTCTTTTTCTTACTTTTCTTCTTCACTTTTCTTACAAATCTTATCATCTTTAAACTTCAAATATAATTTAGTTAAACTGATCTTCAGACTCTTTTTCTTACTTTTCTTCTTCACTTTTCTTACAAATCTTATCATCTATAAACTTCAAATATAATTTAGTTAAACTGATCTTCAGACTCTTTTTCTTACTTTTCTTCTTCACTTTTCTTACAAATCTTATCATCTTTAAACTTCAACTATAATTTAGTTAAACTGATCTTCAGACTCTTTTACTTGCTTTTCTTATTCACTTTTCTTACAAATCTTATCAATTTTAAACTTCAAATATAATTTAGTTAAACTGATCTTCAGACTCTTTTTCTTACTTTTCTTCTTCACTTTTCTTACAAATCTTATCATCTATAAACTTAAAATATAATTTAGTTAAACTGATCTTCAGACTCTTTTTCTTACTTTTCTTCTTCACTTTTCTTACAAATCTTATCATCTTTAAACTTCAAATATAATTTAGTTAAACTGATCTTCAGACTCTTTTTTTACTTTTCTTCTTCACTTTTCTTACAAATCTTATCAATTTTAAACTTCAAATATAATTTAGTTAAACTGATCTTCAGACTCTTTTACTTGCTTTTCTTATTCACTTTTCTTAGAAATCTTATCAATTTTAAACTTCAAATATAATTTAGTTAAACTGATCTTCAGACTCTTTTTCTTACTTTTCTTCTTCACTTTTCTTACAAATCTTATCATCTATAAACTTAAAATATAATTTAGTTAAACTGATCTTCAGACTCTTTTTCTTACTTTTCTTCTTCACTTTTCTTACAAATCTTATCAATTTTAAACTTCAAATATAATTTAGTTAAACTGATCTTCAGACTCTTTTTCTTACTTTTCTTATTCACTTTTCTTACAAATCTTATCATCTTTAAACTTCAAATATAATTTAGTTAAACTGATCTTCAGACTCTTTTTCTTACTTTTCTTCTTCACTTTTCTTACAAATCTTATCAATTTTAAACTTCAAATATAATTTAGTTAAACTGATCTTCAGACTCTTTTTTTACTTTTCTTCTTCACTTTTCTTACAAATCTTATCATCTTTAAACTTCAAATATAATTTAGTTAAACTGATCTTCAGACTCTTTTTCTTACTTTTCTTCTTCACTTTTCTTACAAATCTTATCAATTTTAAACTTCAAATATAATTTAGTTAAACTGATCTTCAGACTCTTTTTCTTACTTTTCTTCTTCACTTTTCTTACAAATCTTATCATCTTTAAACTTCAAATATAATTTAGTTAAACTGATCTTCAGACTCTTTTTCTTACTTTTCTTCTTCACTTTTCTTACAAATCTTATCAATTTTAAACTTCAAATATAATTTAGTTAAACTGATCTTCAGACTCTTTTTCTTACTTTTCTTCTTCACTTTTCTTACAAATCTTATCATCTTTAAACTTCAAATATAATTTAGTTAAACTGATCTTCAGACTCTTTTTCTTACTTTTCTTCTTCACTTTTCTTACAAATCTTATCAATTTTAAACTTCAAATATAATTTAGTTAAACTGATCTTCAGACTCTTTTTCCTACTTTTCTTCTTCACTTTTCTTACAAATCTTATCATTTTTAAACTTCAAATATAATTTAGTTAAACTGATCTTCAGACTCTTTTTCTTACTTTTCTTCTTCACTTTTCTTACAAATCTTATCATCTTTAAACTTCAAATATAATTTAGTTAAACTGATCTTCAGACTCTTTTTTTACTTTTCTTCTTCACTTTTCTTACAAATCTTATCAATTTTAAACTTCAAATATAATTTAGTTAAACTGATCTTCAGACTCTTTTTCTTACTTTTCCTCTTCACTTTTCTTACAAATCTTATCAATTTTAAACTTCAAATATAATTTAGTTAAACTGATCTTCAGACTCTTTTACTTACTTTTCTTAATCACTTTTCTTAGAAATCTTATCATCTTTAAACTTCAAATATAATTTAGTTAAACTGATCTTCAGACTCTTTTTCTTACTTTTCTTCTTCACTTTTCTTACAAATCTTATCATCTTTAAACTTCAAATATAATTTAGTTAAACTGATCTTCAGACTCTTTTTCTTACTTTTCTTCTTCACTTTTCTTACAAATCTTATCATCTTTAAACTTCAAATATAATTTAGTTAAACTGATCTTCAGACTCTTTTTCTTACTTTTCTTCTTCACTTTTCTTACAAATCTTATCATCTATAAACTTCAAATATAATTTAGTTAAACTGATCTTCAGACTCTTTTTCTTACTTTTCTTCTTCACTTTTCTTACAAATCTTATCATCTATAAACTTCAAATATAATTTAGTTAAACTGATCTTCAGACTCTTTTTCTTACTTTTCTTCTTCACTTTTCTTACAAATCTTATCATCTATAAACTTCAAATATAATTTAGTTAAACTGATCTTCAGACTCTTTTACTTGCTTTTCTTATTCACTTTTCTTACAAATCTTATCAATTTTAAACTTCAAATATAATTTAGTTAAACTGATCTTCAGACTCTTTTTCTTACTTTTCTTCTTCACTTTTCTTACAAATCTTATCAATTTTAAACTTCAAATATAATTTAGTTAAACTGATCTTCAGACTCTTTTACTTGCTTTTCTTCTTCACTTTTCTTACAAATCTTATCAATTTTAAACTTCAAATATAATTTAGTTAAACTGATCTTCAGACTCTTTTTCTTACTTTTCTTCTTCACTTTTCTTACAAATCTTATCATCTATAAACTTCAAATATAATTTAGTTAAACTGATCTTCAGACTCTTTTTCTTACTTTTCTTCTTCACTTTTCTTACAAATCTTATCATCTTTAAACTTCAAATATAATTTAGTTAAACTGATCTTCAGACTCTTTTTCTTACTTTTCTTCTTCACTTTTCTTACAAATCTTATCAATTTAAAACTTCAAATATAATTTAGTTAAACAGATCTTCAGACTCTTTTTCTTACTTTTCTTCTTCACTTTTCTTACAAATCTTATCAATTTAAAACTTCAAATATAATTTAGTTAAACAGATCTTCAGACTCTTTTTCTTACTTTTCTTCTTCACTTTTCTTACAAATCTTATCAATTTTAAACTTCAAATATAATTTAGTTAAACTGATCTTCAGACTCTTTTTCTTACTTTTCTTCTTCACTTTTCTTACAAATCTTATCAATTTTAAACTTCAAATATAATTTAGTTAAACTGATCTTCAGACTCTTTTTCTTACTTTTCTTCTTCACTTTTCTTACAAATCTTATCATCTTTAAACTTCAAATATAATTTAGTTAAACTGATCTTCAGACTCTTTTTCTTACTTTTCTTCTTCACTTTTCTTACAAATCTTATCATCTATAAACTTCAAATATAATTTAGTTAAACTGATCTTCAGACTCTTTTTCTTACTTTTCTTCTTCACTTTTCTTACAAATCTTATCATCTATAAACTTCAAATATAATTTAGTTAAACTGATCTTCAGACTCTTTTTCTTACTTTTCTTCTTCACTTTTCTTACAAATCTTATCATCTATAAACTTCAAATATAATTTAGTTAAACTGATCTTCAGACTCTTTTACTTGCTTTTCTTATTCACTTTTCTTAGAAATCTTATCAATTTTAAACTTCAAATATAATTTAGTTAAACTGATCTTCAGACTCTTTTTCTTACTTTTCTTCTTCACTTTTCTTACAAATCTTATCAATTTTAAACTTCAAATATAATTTAGTTAAACTGATCTTCAGACTCTTTTTCTTACTTTTCTTCTTCACTTTTCTTACAAATCTTATCAATTTTAAACTTCAAATATAATTTAGTTAAACTGATCTTCAGACTCTTTTTCTTACTTTTCTTCTTCACTTTTCTTACAAATCTTATCAATTTTAAACTTCAAATATAATTTAGTTAAACTGATCTTCAGACTCTTTTTCTTACTTTTCTTCTTCACTTTTCTTACAAATCTTATCATCTTTAAACTTCAAATATAATTTAGTTAAACTGATCTTCAGACTCTTTTTCTTACTTTTCTTCTTCACTTTTCTTACAAATCTTATCAATTTTAAACTTCAAATATAATTTAGTTAAACTGATCTTCAGACTCTTTTTCTTACTTTTCTTCTTCACTTTTCTTACAAATCTTATCAATTTTAAACTTCAAATATAATTTAGTTAAACTGATCTTCAGACTCTTTTACTTGCTTTTCTTCTTCACTTTTCTTACAAATCTTATCAATTTTAAACTTCAAATATAATTTAGTTAAACTGATCTTCAGACTCTTTTTCTTACTTTACTTCTTCACTTTTCTTACAAATCTTATCATCTATAAACTTAAAATATAATTTAGTTAAACTGATCTTCAGACTCTTTTTCTTACTTTTCTTCTTCACTTTTCTTACAAATCTTATCATCTTTAAACTTCAAATATAATTTAGTTAAACTGATCTTCAGACTCTTTTTCTTACTTTTCTTCTTCACTTTTCTTACAAATCTTATCATCTATAAACTTCAAATATAATTTAGTTAAACTGATCTTCAGACTCTTTTTCTTACTTTGCTTCTTCACTTTTCTTACAAATCTTATCATCTTTAAACTTCAAATATAATTTAGTTAAACTGATCTTCAGACTCTTTTTCTTACTTTTCTTCTTCACTTTTCTTACAAATCTTATCATCTTTAAACTTCAAATATAATTTAGTTAAACTGATTTTCAGACTCTTTTTCTTACTTTTCTTCTTCACTTTTCTTACAAATCTTATCAATTTTAAACTTCAAATATAATTTAGTTAAACTGATCTTCAGACTCTTTTTCTTACTTTTCTTCTTCACTTTTCTTACAAATCTTATCATCTATAAACTTCAAATATAATTTAGTTAAACTGATCTTCAGACTCTTTTACTTACTTTTCTTCTTCACTTTTCTTACAAATCTTATCATCTTTAAACTTCAAATATAATTTAGTTAAACTGATCTTCAGACTCTTTTTCTTACTTTTCTTCTTCACTTTTCTTACAAATCTTATCATCTATAAACTTCAAATATAATTTAGTTAAACTGATCTTCAGACTCTTTTTCTTACTTTTCTTCTTCACTTTTCTTACAAATCTTATCATCTTTAAACTTCAAATATAATTTAGTTAAACTGATCTTCAGACTCTTTTTCTTACTTTTCTTCTTCACTTTTCTTACAAATCTTATCAATTTTAAACTTCAAATATAATTTAGTTAAACTGATCTTCAGACTCTTTTTCTTACTTTTCTTCTTCACTTTTCTTACAAATCTTATCATCTATAAACTTAAAATATAATTTAGTTAAACTGATCTTCAGACTCTTTTTTTACTTTTCTTCTTCACTTTTCTTACAAATCTTATCAATTTTAAACTTCAAATATAATTTAGTTAAACTGATCTTCAGACTCTTTTTCTTACTTTTCTTCTTCACTTTTCTTACAAATCTTATCATCTTTAAACTTCAAATATAATTTAGTTAAACTGATCTTCAGACTCTTTTTCTTACTTTTCTTCTTCACTTTTCTTACAAATCTTATCAATTTTAAACTTCAAATATAATTTAGTTAAACTGATCTTCAGACTCTTTTTCTTACTTTTCTTCTTCACTTTTCTTACAAATCTTATCAATTTTAAACTTCAAATATAATTTAGTTAAACTGATCTTCAGACTCTTTTTCTTACTTTTCTTCTTCACTTTTCTTACAAATTTTTTCATCTATAAACTTCAAATATAATTTAGTTAAACTGATCTTCAGACTCTTTTTCTTACTTTTCTTCTTCACTTTTCTTACAAATCTTATCATCTATAAACTTAAAATATAATTTAGTTAAACTGATCTTCAGACTCTTTTTCTTACTTTTCTTCTTCACTTTTCTTACAAATCTTATCAATTTTAAACTTCAAATATAATTTAGTTAAACTGATCTTCAGACTCTTTTACTTGCTTTTCTTATTCACTTTTCTTAGAAATCTTATCAATTTTAAACTTCAAATATAATTTAGTTAAACTGATCTTCAGACTCTTTTTCTTACTTTTCTTCTTCACTTTTCTTACAAATCTTATCATCTATAAACTTAAAATATAATTTAGTTAAACTGATCTTCAGACTCTTTTACTTACTTTTCTTCTTCACTTTTCTTACAAATCTTATCATCTTTAAACTTCAAATATAATTTAGTTAAACTGATCTTCAGACTCTTTTACTTGCTTTTCTTATTCACTTTTCTTAGAAATCTTATCAATTTTAAACTTCAAATATAATTTAGTTAAACTGATCTTCAGACTCTTTTTCTTACTTTTCTTCTTCACTTTTCTTACAAATCTTATCAATTTTAAACTTCAAATATAATTTAGTTAAACTGATCTTCAGACTCTTTTTCTTACTTTTCTTCTTCACTTTTCTTGCAAATCTTATCATCTATAAACTTCAAATATAATTTAGTTAAACTGATCTTCAGACTCTTTTTCTTACTTTTCTTCTTCACTTTTCTTACAAATCTTATCAATTTTAAACTTCAAATATAATTTAGTTAAACTGATCTTCAGACTCTTTTTCTTACTTTTCTTCTTCACTTTTCTTAGAAATCTTATCAATTTTAAACTTCAAATATAATTTAGTTAAACTGATCTTCAGACTCTTTTTCTTACTTTTCTTCTTCACTTTTCTTACAAATCTTATCATCTTTAAACTTCAAATATAATTTAGTTAAACTGATCTTCAGACTCTTTTTCTTACTTTTCTTCTTCACTTTTCTTACAAATCTTATCATCTTTAAACTTCAAATATAATTTAGTTAAACTGATCTTCAGACTCTTTTTCTTACTTTTCTTCTTCACTTTTCTTACAAATCTTATCATCTTTAAACTTCAAATATAATTTAGTTAAACTGATCTTCAGACTCTTTTTCTTACTTTTCTTATTCACTTTTCTTAGAAATCTTATCAATTTTAAACTTCAAATATAATTTAGTTAAACTGATCTTCAGACTCTTTTTCTTACTTTTCTTCTTCACTTTTCTTACAAATCTTATCATCTATAAACTTAAAATATAATTTAGTTAAACTGATCTTCAGACTCTTTTACTTACTTTTCTTCTTCACTTTTCTTACAAATCTTATCATCTTTAAACTTCAAATATAATTTAGTTAAACTGATCTTCAGACTCTTTTACTTGCTTTTCTTATTCACTTTTCTTAGAAATCTTATCAATTTTAAACTTCAAATATAATTTAGTTAAACTGATCTTCAGACTCTTTTTCTTACTTTTCTTCTTCACTTTTCTTACAAATCTTATCATCTTTAAACTTCAAATATAATTTAGTTAAACTGATCTTCAGAATCTTTTTCTTACTTTTCTTCTTCACTTTTCTTACAAATCTTATCAATTTTAAACTTCAAATATAATTTAGTTAAACTGATCTTCAGACTCTTTTTTTACTTTTCTTCTTCACTTTTCTTACAAATCTTATCAATTTTAAACTTCAAATATAATTTAGTTAAACTGATCTTCAGACTCTTTTTCTTACTTTTCTTCTTCACTTTTCTTACAAATCTTATCATCTTTAAACTTCAAATATAATTTAGTTAAACTGATCTTCAGACTCTTTTTCTTACTTTTCTTCTTCACTTTTCTTACAAATCTTATCATCTTTAAACTTCAAATATAATTTAGTTAAACTGATCTTCAGACTCTTTTTCTTACTTTTCTTCTTCACTTTTCTTACAAATCTTATCATCTATAAACTTCAAATATAATTT
Source organism: Loxodes magnus (assembly GCA_946699065.1). Classification (NCBI taxonomy): domain Eukaryota; phylum Ciliophora; class Karyorelictea; order Loxodida; family Loxodidae; genus Loxodes; species Loxodes magnus. The sequence continues at coordinate 26,722 of CAMPDV010003590.1, forward strand.
AGTTAAACTGATCTTCAGACTCTTTTTCTTACTTTTCTTCTTCACTTTTCTTACAAATCTTATCATCTTTAAACTTCAAATATAATTTAGTTAAACTGATCTTCAGACTCTTTTACTTGCTTTTCTTATTCACTTTTCTTAGAAATCTTATCAATTTTAAACTTCAAATATAATTTAGTTAAACTGATCTTCAGACTCTTTTTCTTACTTTTCTTAATCACTTTTCTTACAAATCTTATCAATTTTAAACTTCAAATATAATTTAGTTAAACTGATCTTCAGACTCTTTTTCTTACTTTTCTTCTTCACTTTTCTTACAAATCTTATCATCTATAAACTTAAAATATAATTTAGTTAAACTGATCTTCAGACTCTTTTTCTTACTTTTCTTCTTCACTTTTCTTACAAATCTTATCATCTTTAAACTTCAAATATAATTTAGTTAAACTGATCTTCAGACTCTTTTTCTTACTTTTCTTCTTCACTTTTCTTACAAATCTTATCAATTTTAAACTTCAAATATAATTTAGTTAAACTGATCTTCAGACTCTTTTTCTTACTTTTCTTCTTCACTTTTCTTACAAATCTTATCATCTATAAACTTCAAATATAATTTAGTTAAACTGATCTTCAGACTCTTTTTCTTACTTTTCTTCTTCACTTTTCTTACAAATCTTATCAATTTTAAACTTCAAATATAATTTAGTTAAACTGATCTTCAGACTCTTTTACTTACTTTTCTTCTTCACTTTTCTTACAAATCTTATCAATTTTAAACTTCAAATATAATTTAGTTAAACTGATCTTCAGACTCTTTTTCTTACTTTTCTTCTTCACTTTTCTTACAAATCTTATCAATTTTAAACTTCAAATATAATTTAGTTAAACTGATCTTCAGACTCTTTTTCTTACTTTTCTTCTTCACTTTTCTTACAAATCTTATCAATTTTAAACTTCAAATATAATTTAGTTAAACTGATCTTCAGACTCTTTTACTTACTTTTCTTCTTCACTTTTCTTAGAAATCTTATCAATTTTAAACTTCAAATATAATTTAGTTAAACTGATCTTCAGACTCTTTTTCTTACTTTTCTTCTTCACTTTTCTTACAAATCTTATCAATCTTTAAACTTCAAATATAATTTAGTTAAACTGATCTTCAGACTCTTTTTCTTACTTTTCTTCTTCACTTTTCTTACAAATCTTATCAATTTTAAACTTCAAATATAATTTAGTTAAACTGATCTTCAGACTCTTTTTCTTACTTTTCTTCTTCACTTTTCTTACAAATCTTATCAATTTTAAACTTCAAATATAATTTAGTTAAACTGATCTTCAGACTCTTTTTCTTACTTTTCTTCTTCACTTTTCTTACAAATCTTATCAATTTTAAACTTCAAATATAATTTAGTTAAACTGATCTTCAGACTCTTTTTCTTACTTTTCTTCTTCACTTTTCTTACAAATCTTATCAATTTTAAACTTCAAATATAATTTAGTTAAACTGATCTTCAGACTCTTTTTCTTACTTTTCTTCTTCACTTTTCTTACAAATCTTATCATCTTTAAACTTCAAATATAATTTAGTTAAACTGATCTTCAGACTCTTTTTCTTACTTTTCTTCTTCACTTTTCTTACAAATCTTATCATCTTTAAACTTCAAATATAATTTAGTTAAACTGATCTTCAGACTCTTTTTCTTACTTTTCTTCTTCACTTTTCTTACAAATCTTATCATCTTTAAACTTCAAATATAATTTAGTTAAACTGATTTTCAGACTCTTTTTCTTGCTTTTCTTATTCACTTTTCTTACAAATCTTATCATCTTTAAACTTCAAATATAATTTAGTTAAACTGATCTTCAGACTCTTTTTCTTACTTTTCTTCTTCACTTTTCTTAGAAATCTTATCAATTTTAAACTTCAAATATAATTTAGTTAAACTGATCTTCAGACTCTTTTTCTTACTTTTCTTCTTCACTTTTCTTACAAATCTTATCAATTTTAAACTTCAAATATAATTTAGTTAAACTGATCTTCAGACTCTTTTTCTTACTTTTCTTCTTCACTTTTCTTACAAATCTTATCAATTTTAAACTTCAAATATAATTTAGTTAAACTGATCTTCAGACTCTTTTTTTACTTTTCTTCTTCACTTTTCTTACAAATCTTATCAATTTTAAACTTCAAATATAATTTAGTTAAACTGATCTTCAGACTCTTTTTCTTACTTTTCTTCTTCACTTTTCTTACAAATCTTATCAATTTTAAACTTAAAATATAATTTAGTTAAACTGATCTTCAGACTCTTTTTCTTACTTTTCTTCTTCACTTTTCTTACAAATCTTATCATCTTTAAACTTCAAATATAATTTAGTTAAACTGATCTTCAGACTCTTTTTCTTACTTTTCTTCTTCACTTTTCTTACAAATCTTATCATCTTTAAACTTCAAATATAATTTAGTTAAACTGATTTTCAGACTCTTTTTCTTACTTTTCTTCTTCACTTTTCTTACAAATCTTATCATCTTTAAACTTCAAATATAATTTAGTTAAACTGATCTTCAGACTCTTTTTCTTACTTTTCTTCTTCACTTTTCTTACAAATCTTATCAATTTTAAACTTCAAATATAATTTAGTTAAACTGATCTTCAGACTCTTTTTCTTACTTTTCTTCTTCACTTTTCTTACAAATCTTATCAATTTTAAACTTCAAATATAATTTAGTTAAACTGATCTTCAGACTCTTTTTCTTACTTTTCTTCTTCACTTTTCTTACAAATCTTATCAATTTTAAACTTCAAATATAATTTAGTTAAACTGATCTTCAGACTCTTTTTTTACTTTTCTTCTTCACTTTTCTTACAAATCTTATCAATTTTAAACTTCAAATATAATTTAGTTAAACTGATCTTCAGACTCTTTTTTTACTTTTCTTCTTCACTTTTCTTACAAATCTTATCAATTTTAAACTTCAAATATAATTTAGTTAAACTGATCTTCAGACTCTTTTTCTTACTTTTCTTCTTCACTTTTCTTACAAATCTTATCAATTTTAAACTTCAAATATAATTTAGTTAAACTGATCTTCAGACTCTTTTTCTTACTTTTCTTCTTCACTTTTCTTACAAATCTTATCAATTTTAAACTTCAAATATAATTTAGTTAAACTGATCTTCAGACTCTTTTTCTTACTTTTCTTCTTCACTTTTCTTACAAATCTTATCAATTTTAAACTTCAAATATAATTTAGTTAAACTGATCTTCAGACTCTTTTTCTTACTTTTCTTCTTCACTTTTCTTACAAATCTTATCATCTTTAAACTTCAAATATAATTTAGTTAAACTGATCTTCAGACTCTTTTTCTTACTTTTCTTCTTCACTTTTCTTACAAATCTTATCATCTATAAACTTAAAATATAATTTAGTTAAACTGATCTTCAGACTCTTTTTCTTACTTTTCTTCTTCACTTTTCTTACAAATCTTATCATCTTTAAACTTCAAATATAATTTAGTTAAACTGATCTTCAGACTCTTTTTCTTACTTTTCTTCTTCACTTTTCTTACAAATCTTATCAATTTTAAACTTCAAATATAATTTAGTTAAACTGATCTTCAGACTCTTTTTCTTACTTTTCTTCTTCACTTTTCTTACAAATCTTATCAATTTTAAACTTCAAATATAATTTAGTTAAACTGATCTTCAGACTCTTTTTCTTACTTTTCTTCTTCACTTTTCTTACAAATCTTATCATCTTTAAACTTCAAATATAATTTAGTTAAACTGATCTTCAGACTCTTTTTCTTACTTTTCTTCTTCACTTTTCTTACAAATCTTATCAATTTTAAACTTCAAATATAATTTAGTTAAACTGATCTTCAGACTCTTTTACTTGCTTTTCTTCTTCACTTTTCTTACAAATCTTATCAATTTTAAACTTCAAATATAATTTAGTTAAACTGATCTTCAGACTCTTTTTCTTACTTTTCTTCTTCACTTTTCTTACAAATCTTATCAATTTTAAACTTCAAATATAATTTAGTTAAACTGATCTTCAGACTCTTTTTCTTACTTTTCTTCTTCACTTTTCTTACAAATCTTATCATCTTTAAACTTCAAATATAATTTAGTTAAACTGATCTTCAGACTCTTTTACTTGCTTTTCTTATTCACTTTTCTTAGAAATCTTATCAATTTTAAACTTCAAATATAATTTAGTTAAACTGATCTTCAGACTCTTTTACTTGCTTTTCTTATTCACTTTTCTTAGAAATCTTATCAATTTTAAACTTCAAATATAATTTAGTTAAACTGATCTTCAGACTCTTTTTCTTACTTTTCTTCTTCACTTTTCTTACAAATCTTATCAATTTTAAACTTCAAATATAATTTAGTTAAACTGATCTTCAGACTCTTTTTCTTACTTTTCTTCTTCACTTTTCTTACAAATCTTATCAATTTTAAACTTCAAATATAATTTAGTTAAACTGATCTTCAGACTCTTTTTCTTACTTTTCTTCTTCACTTTTCTTACAAATCTTATCATCTTTAAACTTCAAATATAATTTAGTTAAACTGATCTTCAGACTCTTTTACTTGCTTTTCTTATTCACTTTTCTTACAAATCTTATCATCTTTAAACTTCAAATATAATTTAGTTAAACTGATCTTCAGACTCTTTTTCTTACTTTTCTTCTTCACTTTTCTTGCAAATCTTATCATCTATAAACTTCAAATATAATTTAGTTAAACTGATCTTCAGACTCTTTTTCTTACTTTTCTTCTTCACTTTTCTTACAAATCTTATCATCTATAAACTTCAAATATAATTTAGTTAAACTGATCTTCAGACTCTTTTTCTTACTTTTCTTCTTCACTTTTCTTACAAATCTTATCATCTTTAAACTTCAAATATAATTTAGTTAAACTGATCTTCAGACTCTTTTACTTGCTTTTCTTATTCACTTTTCTTACAAATCTTATCAATTTTAAACTTCAAATATAATTTAGTTAAACTGATCTTCAGACTCTTTTTCTTACTTTTCTTCTTCACTTTTCTTACAAATCTTATCAATTTTAAACTTCAAATATAATTTAGTTAAACTGATCTTCAGACTCTTTTTCTTACTTTTCTTCTTCACTTTTCTTACAAATCTTATCATCTTTAAACTTCAAATATAATTTAGTTAAACTGATCTTCAGACTCTTTTTCTTACTTTTCTTCTTCACTTTTCTTACAAATCTTATCATCTTTAAACTTCAAATATAATTTAGTTAAACTGATCTTCAGACTCTTTTTCTTACTCTTCTTCTTCACTTTTCTTACAAATCTTTTCATTTTTAAACTTCAAATATAATTTAGTTAAACTGATCTTCAGACTCTTTTTCTTACTTTTCTTCTTCACTTTTCTTACAAATCTTATCAATTTTAAACTTCAAATATAATTTAGTTAAACTGATCTTCAGACTCTTTTTCTTACTTTTCTTCTTCACTTTTCTTACAAATCTTATCAATTTTAAACTTCAAATATAATTTAGTTAAACTGATCTTCAGACTCTTTTTCTTACTTTTCTTCTTCACTTTTCTTACAAATCTTATCATCTTTAAACTTCAAATATAATTTAGTTAAACTGATCTTCAGACTCTTTTTCTTACTTTTCTTCTTCACTTTTCTTACAAATCTTATCATCTTTAAACTTCAAATATAATTTAGTTAAACTGATCTTCAGACTCTTTTTTTACTTTTCTTCTTCACTTTTCTTACAAATCTTATCAATTTTAAACTTCAAATATAATTTAGTTAAACTGATCTTCAGACTCTTTTTCTTACTTTTCCTCTTCACTTTTCTTACAAATCTTATCAATTTTAAACTTCAAATATAATTTAGTTAAACTGATCTTCAGACTCTTTTTCTTACTTTTCTTCTTCACTTTTCTTACAAATCTTATCAATTTTAAACTTCAAATATAATTTAGTTAAACTGATCTTCAGACTCTTTTTCTTACTTTTCTTCTTCACTTTTCTTACAAATCTTATCAATTTTAAACTTCAAATATAATTTAGTTAAACTGATCTTCAGACTCTTTTTCTTACTTTTCTTCTTCACTTTTCTTACAAATCTTATCAATTTTAAACTTCAAATATAATTTAGTTAAACTGATCTTCAGACTCTTTTTCTGACTTTTCTTCTTCACTTTTCTTACAAATCTTATCATCTATAAACTTCAAATATAATTTAGTTAAACTGATCTTCAGACTCTTTTTCTTACTTTTCTTCTTCACTTTTCTTACAAATCTTATCATCTTTAAACTTCAAATATAATTTAGTTAAACTGATCTTCAGACTCTTTTTCTTACTTTTCTTCTTCACTTTTCTTACAAATCTTATCATCTTTAAACTTCAAATATAATTTAGTTAAACTGATCTTCAGACTCTTTTACTTGCTTTTCTTATTCACTTTTCTTAGAAATCTTATCAATTTTAAACTTCAAATATAATTTAGTTAAACTGATCTTCAGACTCTTTTTCTTACTTTTCTTCTTCACTTTTCTTACAAATCTTATCAATTTTAAACTTCAAATATAATTTAGTTAAACTGATCTTCAGACTCTTTTTCTGACTTTTCTTCTTCACTTTTCTTACAAATCTTATCATCTTTAAACTTCAAATATAATTTAGTTAAACTGATCTTCAGACTCTTTTACTTGCTTTTCTTATTCACTTTTCTTAGAAATCTTATCAATTTTAAACTTCAAATATAATTTAGTTAAACTGATCTTCAGACTCTTTTTCTTGCTTTTCTTATTCACTTTTCTTAGAAATCTTATCAATTTTAAACTTAAAATATAATTTAGTTAAACTGATCTTCAGACTCTTTTTCTGACTTTTCTTCTTCACTTTTCTTACAAATCTTATCAATTTTAAACTTCAAATATAATTTAGTTAAACTGATCTTCAGACTCTTTTTCTTACTTTTCTTCTTCACTTTTCTTACAAATCTTATCATCTTTAAACTTCAAATATAATTTAGTTAAACTGATCTTCAGACTCTTTTTCTGACTTTTCTTCTTCACTTTTCTTACAAATCTTATCAATTTTAAACTTCAAATATAATTTAGTTAAACTGATCTTCAGACTCTTTTTCTTACTTTTCTTCTTCACTTTTCTTACAAATCTTATCAATTTTAAACTTCAAATATAATTTAGTTAAACTGATCTTAACTCTTTTTCTTACTTTTCTTCTTCACTTTTCTTACAAATCTTATCATCTATAAACTTCAAATATAATTTAGTTAAACTGATCTTCAGACTCTTTTTCTTACTTTTCTTCTTCACTTTTCTTACAAATCTTATCATCTTTAAACTTCAAATATAATTTAGTTAAACTGATCTTCAGACTCTTTTTCTGACTTTTCTTCTTCACTTTTCTTACAAATCTTATCATCTATAAACTTCAAATATAATTTAGTTAAACTGATCTTCAGACTCTTTTTCTTACTTTTCTTCTTCACTTTTCTTACAAATCTTATCATCTATAAACTTCAAATATAATTTAGTTAAACTGATCTTCAGACTCTTTTTCTTACTTTTCTTCTTCACTTTTCTTACAAATCTTATCATCTTTAAACTTCAAATATAATTTAGTTAAACTGATCTTCAGACTCTTTTTCTTACTTTTCTTCTTCACTTTTCTTACAAATCTTATCATCTTTAAACTTCAAATATAATTTAGTTAAACTGATCTTCAGACTCTTTTACTTGCTTTTCTTATTCACTTTTCTTACAAATCTTATCAATTTTAAACTTCAAATATAATTTAGTTAAACTGATCTTCAGACTCTTTTTCTTACTTTTCTTCTTCACTTTTCTTACAAATCTTATCAATTTTAAACTTCAAATATAATTTAGTTAAACTGATCTTCAGACTCTTTTTCTTACTTTTCTTCTTCACTTTTCTTACAAATCTTATCATCTTTAAACTTCAAATATAATTTAGTTAAACTGATCTTCAGACTCTTTTTCTTACTTTTCTTCTTCACTTTTCTTACAAATCTTATCAATTTTAAACTTCAAATATAATTTAGTTAAACTGATCTTCAGACTCTTTTTCTTACTTTTCTTCTTCACTTTTCTTACAAATCTTATCATCTTTAAACTTCAAATATAATTTAGTTAAACTGATCTTCAGACTCTTTTACTTGCTTTTCTTATTCACTTTTCTTACAAATCTTATCATCTTTAAACTTCAAATATAATTTAGTTAAACTGATCTTCAGACTCTTTTTCTTACTTTTCTTCTTCACTTTTCTTGCAAATCTTATCATCTATAAACTTCAAATATAATTTAGTTAAACTGATCTTCAGACTCTTTTTCTTACTTTTCTTCTTCACTTTTCTTACAAATCTTATCAATTTTAAACTTCAAATATAATTTAGTTAAACTGATCTTCAGACTCTTTTTCTTACTTTTCTTCTTCACTTTTCTTACAAATCTTATCAATTTTAAACTTCAAATATAATTTAGTTAAACTGATCTTCAGACTCTTTTACTTGCTTTTCTTATTCACTTTTCTTAGAAATCTTATCAATTTTAAACTTCAAATATAATTTAGTTAAACTGATCTTCAGACTCTTTTTCTTACTTTTCTTCTTCACTTTTCTTACAAATCTTATCAATTTTAAACTTCAAATATAATTTAGTTAAACTGATCTTCAGACTCTTTTTCTTACTTTTCTTCTTCACTTTTCTTACAAATCTTATCATCTTTAAACTTCAAATATAATTTAGTTAAACTGATCTTCAGACTCTTTTTCTTACTTTTCTTCTTCACTTTTCTTACAAATCTTATCATCTTTAAACTTCAAATATAATTTAGTTAAACTGATCTTCAGACTCTTTTTCTTACTCTTCTTCTTCACTTTTCTTACAAATCTTTTCATTTTTAAACTTCAAATATAATTTAGTTAAACTGATCTTCAGACTCTTTTTCTTACTTTTCTTCTTCACTTTTCTTACAAATCTTATCAATTTTAAACTTCAAATATAATTTAGTTAAACTGATCTTCAGACTCTTTTTCTTACTTTTCTTCTTCACTTTTCTTACAAATCTTATCAATTTTAAACTTCAAATATAATTTAGTTAAACTGATCTTCAGACTCTTTTTTTACTTTTCTTCTTCACTTTTCTTACAAATCTTATCAATTTTAAACTTCAAATATAATTTAGTTAAACTGATCTTCAGACTCTTTTTCTTACTTTTCTTCTTCACTTTTCTTACAAATCTTATCATCTTTAAACTTCAAATATAATTTAGTTAAACTGATCTTCAGACTCTTTTTTTACTTTTCTTCTTCACTTTTCTTACAAATCTTATCAATTTTAAACTTCAAATATAATTTAGTTAAACTGATCTTCAGACTCTTTTTCTTACTTTTCCTCTTCACTTTTCTTACAAATCTTATCAATTTTAAACTTCAAATATAATTTAGTTAAACTGATCTTCAGACTCTTTTTCTTACTTTTCTTCTTCACTTTTCTTACAAATCTTATCAATTTTAAACTTCAAATATAATTTAGTTAAACTGATCTTCAGACTCTTTTTCTTACTTTTCTTCTTCACTTTTCTTACAAATCTTATCAATTTTAAACTTCAAATATAATTTAGTTAAACTGATCTTCAGACTCTTTTTCTTACTTTTCTTCTTCACTTTTCTTACAAATCTTATCAATTTTAAACTTCAAATATAATTTAGTTAAACTGATCTTCAGACTCTTTTTCTTACTTTTCTTCTTCACTTTTCTTACAAATCTTATCATCTATAAACTTCAAATATAATTTAGTTAAACTGATCTTCAGACTCTTTTTCTTACTTTTCTTCTTCACTTTTCTTACAAATCTTATCATCTTTAAACTTCAAATATAATTTAGTTAAACTGATCTTCAGACTCTTTTTCTTACTTTTCTTCTTCACTTTTCTTACAAATCTTATCATCTTTAAACTTCAAATATAATTTAGTTAAACTGATCTTCAGACTCTTTTACTTGCTTTTCTTATTCACTTTTCTTAGAAATCTTATCAATTTTAAACTTCAAATATAATTTAGTTAAACTGATCTTCAGACTCTTTTTCTTACTTTTCTTCTTCACTTTTCTTACAAATCTTATCAATTTTAAACTTCAAATATAATTTAGTTAAACTGATCTTCAGACTCTTTTTCTTACTTTTCTTCTTCACTTTTCTTACAAATCTTATCAATTTTAAACTTCAAATATAATTTAGTTAAACTGATCTTCAGACTCTTTTTCTTACTTTTCTTCTTCACTTTTCTTACAAATCTTATCATCTTTAAACTTCAAATATAATTTAGTTAAACTGATCTTCAGACTCTTTTTCTGACTTTTCTTCTTCACTTTTCTTACAAATCTTATCAATTTTAAACTTCAAATATAATTTAGTTAAACTGATCTTCAGACTCTTTTTCTTACTTTTCTTCTTCACTTTTCTTACAAATCTTATCAATTTTAAACTTCAAATATAATTTAGTTAAACTGATCTTCAGACTCTTTTTTTACTTTTCTTCTTCACTTTTCTTACAAATCTTATCAATTTTAAACTTCAAATATAATTTAGTTAAACTGATCTTCAGACTCTTTTTCTTACTTTTCTTCTTCACTTTTCTTACAAATCTTATCATCTTTAAACTTCAAATATAATTTAGTTAAACTGATCTTCAGACTCTTTTTCTGACTTTTCTTCTTCACTTTTCTTACAAATCTTATCATCTATAAACTTCAAATATAATTTAGTTAAACTGATCTTCAGACTCTTTTTCTTACTTTTCTTCTTCACTTTTCTTACAAATCTTATCATCTATAAACTTCAAATATAATTTAGTTAAACTGATCTTCAGACTCTTTTTCTTACTTTTCTTCTTCACTTTTCTTACAAATCTTATCATCTTTAAACTTCAAATATAATTTAGTTAAACTGATCTTCAGACTCTTTTACTTGCTTTTCTTATTCACTTTTCTTAGAAATCTTATCAATTTTAAACTTCAAATATAATTTAGTTAAACTGATCTTCAGACTCTTTTTCTTACTTTTCTTCTTCACTTTTCTTACAAATCTTATCAATTTTAAACTTCAAATATAATTTAGTTAAACTGATCTTCAGACTCTTTTTCTTACTTTTCTTCTTCACTTTTCTTACAAATCTTATCATCTTTAAACTTCAAATATAATTTAGTTAAACTGATCTTCAGACTCTTTTTCTTACTTTTCTTCTTCACTTTTGTTACAAATCTTATCATCTTTAAACTTCAAATATAATTTAGTTAAACTGATCTTCAGACTCTTTTTCTTACTCTTCTTCTTCACTTTTCTTACAAATCTTATCATCTTTAAACTTCAAATATAATTTAGTTAAACTGATCTTCAGACTCTTTTTCTTACTTTTCTTCTTCACTTTTCTTACAAATCTTATCAATTTTAAACTTCAAATATAATTTAGTTAAACTGATCTTCAGACTCTTTTTCTTACTTTTCTTCTTCACTTTTCTTACAAATCTTATCAATTTTAAACTTCAAATATAATTTAGTTAAACTGATCTTCAGACTCTTTTTCTGACTTTTCTTCTTCACTTTTCTTACAAATCTTATCATCTTTAAACTTCAAATATAATTTAGTTAAACTGATCTTCAGACTCTTTTTCTTACTTTTCTTCTTCACTTTTCTTACAAATCTTATCATCTTTAAACTTCAAATATAATTTAGTTAAACTGATCTTCAGACTCTTTTTCTGACTTTTCTTCTTCACTTTTCTTACAAATCTTATCAATTTTAAACTTCAAATATAATTTAGTTAAACTGATCTTCAGACTCTTTTTCTTACTTTTCTTCTTCACTTTTCTTACAAATCTTATCAATTTTAAACTTCAAATATAATTTAGTTAAACTGATCTTCAGACTCTTTTTTTACTTTTCTTCTTCACTTTTCTTACAAATCTTATCATCTATAAACTTCAAATATAATTTAGTTAAACTGATCTTCAGACTCTTTTTCTTACTTTTCTTCTTCACTTTTCTTACAAATCTTATCATCTTTAAACTTCAAATATAATTTAGTTAAACTGATCTTCAGACTCTTTTTCTTACTCTTCTTCTTCACTTTTCTTACAAATCTTATCAATTTTAAACTTCAAATATAATTTAGTTAAACTGATCTTCAGACTCTTTTTCTTACTTTTCTTCTTCACTTTTCTTACAAATCTTATCAATTTTAAACTTCAAATATAATTTAGTTAAACTGATCTTCAGACTCTTTTTCTTACTTTTCTTCTTCACTTTTCTTACAAATCTTATCAATTTTAAACTTCAAATATAATTTAGTTAAACTGATCTTCAGACTCTTTTTCTTACTTTTCTTCTTCACTTTTCTTACAAATCTTATCAATTTTAAACTTCAAATATAATTTAGTTAAACTGATCTTCAGACTCTTTTTTTACTTTTCTTCTTCACTTTTCTTACAAATCTTATCAATTTTAAACTTCAAATATAATTTAGTTAAACTGATCTTCAGACTCTTTTTCTTACTTTTCTTCTTCACTTTTCTTACAAATTTTTTCATCTTTAAACTTCAAATATAATTTAGTTAAACTGATCTTCAGACTCTTTTTCTTACTTTTCTTCTTCACTTTTCTTACAAATCTTATCATCTTTAAACTTCAAATATAATTTAGTTAAACTGATCTTCAGACTCTTTTTCTTACTTTTCTTCTTCACTTTTCTTACAAATCTTATCATCTATAAACTTCAAATATAATTTAGTTAAACTGATCTTCAGACTCTTTTTCTTACTTTTCTTCTTCACTTTTCTTACAAATCTTATCATCTTTAAACTTCAAATATAATTTAGTTAAACTGATCTTCAGACTCTTTTACTTGCTTTTCTTATTCACTTTTCTTAGAAATCTTATCAATTTTAAACTTCAAATATAATTTAGTTAAACTGATCTTCAGACTCTTTTTCTTACTTTTCTTCTTCACTTTTCTTACAAATCTTATCAATTTTAAACTTCAAATATAATTTAGTTAAACTGATCTTCAGACTCTTTTTCTTACTTTTCTTCTTCACTTTTCTTACAAATCTTATCATCTTTAAACTTCAAATATAATTTAGTTAAACTGATCTTCAGACTCTTTTTCTTACTTTTCTTCTTCACTTTTCTTACAAATCTTATCAATTTTAAACTTCAAATATAATTTAGTTAAACTGATCTTCAGACTCTTTTTCTTACTTTTCTTCTTCACTTTTCTTACAAATCTTATCATCTTTAAACTTCAAATATAATTTAGTTAAACTGATCTTCAGACTCTTTTTCTTACTTTTCTTCTTCACTTTTCTTACAAATCTTATCATCTTTAAACTTCAAATATAATTTAGTTAAACTGATCTTCAGACTCTTTTTCTTACTTTTCTTCTTCACTTTTCTTACAAATCTTATCATCTTTAAACTTCAAATATAATTTAGTTAAACTGATCTTCAGACTCTTTTTCTTACTCTTCTTCTTCACTTTTCTTACAAATTTTTTCATCTTTAAACTTCAAATATAATTTAGTTAAACTGATCTTCAGACTCTTTTTCTTACTTTTCTTCTTCACTTTTCTTACAAATCTTATCAATTTTAAACTTCAAATATAATTTAGTTAAACTGATCTTCAGACTCTTTTTCTTACTTTTCTTCTTCACTTTTCTTACAAATCTTATCATCTTTAAACTTCAAATATAATTTAGTTAAACTGATCTTCAGACTCTTTTTTTACTTTTCTTCTTCACTTTTCTTACAAATCTTATCAATTTTAAACTTCAAATATAATTTAGTTAAACTGATCTTCAGACTCTTTTTCTTACTTTTCTTCTTCACTTTTCTTACAAATCTTATCATCTTTAAACTTCAAATATAATTTAGTTAAACTGATCTTCAGACTCTTTTTCTTACTTTTCTTCTTCACTTTTCTTACAAATCTTATCAATTTTAAACTTCAAATATAATTTAGTTAAACTGATCTTCAGACTCTTTTTCTTACTTTTCTTCTTCACTTTTCTTACAAATCTTATCATCTTTAAACTTCAAATATAATTTAGTTAAACTGATCTTCAGACTCTTTTTCTTACTTTTCTTCTTCACTTTTCTTACAAATCTTATCAATTTTAAACTTCAAATATAATTTAGTTAAACTGATCTTCAGACTCTTTTTCTTACTCTTCTTCTTCACTTTTCTTACAAATCTTATCATCTTTAAACTTCAAATATAATTTAGTTAAACTGATCTTCAGACTCTTTTTCTTACTTTTCTTCTTCACTTTTCTTACAAATCTTATCATCTTTAAACTTCAAATATAATTTAGTTAAACTGATCTTCAGACTCTTTTTCTTACTTTTCTTCTTCACTTTTCTTACAAATCTTATCATCTTTAAACTTCAAATATAATTTAGTTAAACTGATCTTCAGACTCTTTTTCTTACTTTTCTTCTTCACTTTTCTTACAAATCTTATCAATTTTAAACTTCAAATATAATTTAGTTAAACTGATCTTCAGACTCTTTTTCTTACTTTTCTTCTTCACTTTTCTTACAAATCTTATCATCTATAAACTTCAAATATAATTTAGTTAAACTGATCTTCAGACTCTTTTTCTTACTTTTCTTCTTCACTTTTCTTACAAATCTTATCATCTTTAAACTTCAAATATAATTTAGTTAAACTGATCTTCAGACTCTTTTTCTTACTTTTCTTCTTCACTTTTCTTACAAATCTTATCATCTTTAAACTTCAAATATAATTTAGTTAAACTGATCTTCAGACTCTTTTTCTTACTCTTCTTCTTCACTTTTCTTACAAATTTTTTCATCTTTAAACTTCAAATATAATTTAGTTAAACTGATCTTCAGACTCTTTTTCTTACTTTTCTTCTTCACTTTTCTTACAAATCTTATCATCTTTAAACTTCAAATATAATTTAGTTAAACTGATCTTCAGACTCTTTTTCTTACTTTTCTTCTTCACTTTTCTTACAAATCTTATCATCTTTAAACTTCAAATATAATTTAGTTAAACTGATCTTCAGACTCTTTTTCTTACTTTTCTTCTTCACTTTTCTTACAAATCTTATCAATTTTAAACTTCAAATATAATTTAGTTAAACTGATCTTCAGACTCTTTTTCTTACTTTTCTTCTTCACTTTTCTTACAAATCTTATCATCTATAAACTTCAAATATAATTTAGTTAAACTGATCTTCAGACTCTTTTTCTTACTTTTCTTCTTCACTTTTCTTACAAATCTTATCATCTTTAAACTTCAAATATAATTTAGTTAAACTGATCTTCAGACTCTTTTTCTTACTTTTCTTCTTCACTTTTCTTACAAATCTTATCATCTTTAAACTTCAAATATAATTTAGTTAAACTGATCTTCAGACTCTTTTTCTTACTCTTCTTCTTCACTTTTCTTACAAATCTTATCATCTTTAAACTTCAAATATAATTTAGTTAAACTGATCTTCAGACTCTTTTTCTTACTTTTCTTCTTCACTTTTCTTACAAATCTTATCAATTTTAAACTTCAAATATAATTTAGTTAAACTGATCTTCAGACTCTTTTTCTTACTTTTCTTCTTCACTTTTCTTACAAATCTTATCAATTTTAAACTTCAAATATAATTTAGTTAAACTGATCTTCAGACTCTTTTTCTGACTTTTCTTCTTCACTTTTCTTACAAATTTTTTCATCTTTAAATTTCAAATATAATTTAGTTAAACTGATCTTCAGACTCTTTTTCTTACTTTTCTTCTTCACTTTTCTTACAAATCTTATCATCTTTAAACTTCAAATATAATTTAGTTAAACTGATCTTCAGACTCTTTTTCTTACTTTTCTTCTTCACTTTTCTTACAAATTTTTTCATCTTTAAACTTCAAATATAATTTAGTTAAACTGATCTTCAGACTCTTTTTCTTACTTTTCTTCTTCACTTTTCTTACAAATCTTATCATCTTTAAACTTCAAATATAATTTAGTTAAACTGATCTTCAGACTCTTTTTCTTGCTTTTCTTCTTCACTTTTCTTACAAATCTTATCAATTTTAAACTTCAAATATAATTTAGTTAAACTGATCTTCAGACTCTTTTTCTTACTTTTCTTCTTCACTTTTCTTACAAATCTTATCAATTTTAAACTTCAAATATAATTTAGTTAAACTGATCTTCAGACTCTTTTTCTTACTTTTCTTCTTCACTTTTCTTACAAATCTTATCATCTATAAACTTCAAATATAATTTAGTTAAACTGATCTTCAGACTCTTTTTCTTACTTTTCTTCTTCACTTTTCTTACAAATCTTATCATCTATAAACTTCAAATATAATTTAGTTAAACTGATCTTCAGACTCTTTTTCTTACTTTTCTTCTTCACTTTTCTTACAAATCTTATCATCTTTAAACTTCAAATATAATTTAGTTAAACTGATCTTCAGACTCTTTTTCTTACTTTTCTTCTTCACTTTTCTTACAAATCTTATCAATTTAAAACTTCAAATATAATTTAGTTAAACTGATCTTCAGACTCTTTTTTTACTTTTCTTCTTCACTTTTCTTACAAATCTTATCAATTTTAAACTTCAAATATAATTTAGTTAAACTGATCTTCAGACTCTTTTTCTTACTTTTCTTCTTCACTTTTCTTACAAATCTTATCATCTATAAACTTCAAATATAATTTAGTTAAACTGATCTTCAGACTCTTTTTCTTACTTTTCTTCTTCACTTTTCTTACAAATCTTATCAATTTAAAACTTCAAATATAATTTAGTTAAACTGATCTTCAGACTCTTTTTTTACTTTTCTTCTTCACTTTTCTTACAAATCTTATCAATTTTAAACTTCAAATATAATTTAGTTAAACTGATCTTCAGACTCTTTTTCTTACTTTTCTTCTTCACTTTTCTTACAAATCTTATCATCTTTAAACTTCAAATATAATTTAGTTAAACTGATCTTCAGACTCTTTTTCTTACTTTTCTTCTTCACTTTTCTTACAAATCTTATCAATTTTAAACTTCAAATATAATTTAGTTAAACTGATCTTCAGACTCTTTTTCTTACTTTTCTTCTTCACTTTTCTTACAAATCTTATCATCTTTAAACTTCAAATATAATTTAGTTAAACTGATCTTCAGACTCTTTTTCTTACTTTTCTTCTTCACTTTTCTTACAAATCTTATCATCTTTAAACTTCAAATATAATTTAGTTAAACTGATCTTCAGACTCTTTTTCTTACTTTTCTTCTTCACTTTTCTTACAAATCTTATCATCTTTAAACTTCAAATATAATTTAGTTAAACTGATCTTCAGACTCTTTTTCTTACTTTTCTTCTTCACTTTTCTTACAAATCTTATCATCTTTAAACTTCAAATATAATTTAGTTAAACTGATCTTCAGACTCTTTTTCTTACTTTTCTTCTTCACTTTTCTTACAAATCTTATCATCTTTAAACTTCAAATATAATTTAGTTAAACTGATCTTCAGACTCTTTTTCTTACTTTTCTTCTTCACTTTTCTTACAAATCTTATCATCTATAAACTTCAAATATAATTTAGTTAAACTGATCTTCAGACTCTTTTTCTTACTTCTTCTTCTTCACTTTTCTTACAAATCTTATCTTATCTTTAAACTTCAAATATAATTTAGTTAAACTGATCTTCAGACTCTTTTTCTTACTTTTCTTCTTCACTTTTCTTACAAATCTTATCATCTATAAACTTCAAATATAATTTAGTTAAACTGATCTTCAGACTCTTTTTCTTACTTTTCTTCTTCACTTTTCTTACAAATCTTATCAATTTTAAACTTCAAATATAATTTAGTTAAACTGATCTTCAGACTCTTTTTCTTACTTTTCTTCTTCACTTTTCTTACAAATCTTATCATCTATAAACTTCAAATATAATTTAGTTAAACTGATCTTCAGACTCTTTTTCTTACTTTTCTTCTTCACTTTTCTTACAAATCTTATCAATTTAAAACTTCAAATATAATTTAGTTAAACTGATCTTCAGACTCTTTTTCTTACTTTTCTTCTTCACTTTTCTTACAAATCTTATCAATTTTAAACTTCAAATATAATTTAGTTAAACTGATCTTCAGACTCTTTTTCTTACTTTTCTTCTTCACTTTTCTTACAAATCTTATCATCTTTAAACTTCAAATATAATTTAGTTAAACTGATCTTCAGACTCTTTTTCTTACTTTTCTTCTTCACTTTTCTTACAAATCTTATCAATTTTAAACTTCAAATATAATTTAGTTAAACTGATCTTCAGACTCTTTTTCTTACTTTTCTTCTTCACTTTTCTTACAAATCTTATCATCTATAAACTTCAAATATAATTTAGTTAAACTGATCTTCAGACTCTTTTTCTTACTTTTCTTCTTCACTTTTCTTACAAATCTTATCAATTTTAAACTTCAAATATAATTTAGTTAAACTGATCTTCAGACTCTTTTTCTTACTTTTCTTCTTCACTTTTCTTACAAATCTTATCAATTTTAAACTTCAAATATAATTTAGTTAAACTGATCTTCAGACTCTTTTTCTTACTTTTCTTCTTCACTTTTCTTACAAATCTTATCATCTTTAAACTTCAAATATAATTTAGTTAAACTGATCTTCAGACTCTTTTTCTTACTTTTCTTCTTCACTTTTCTTACAAATCTTATCATCTTTAAACTTCAAATATAATTTAGTTAAACTGATCTTCAGACTCTTTTTCTTACTTTTCTTCTTCACTTTTCTTACAAATCTTATCATCTTTAAACTTCAAATATAATTTAGTTAAACTGATCTTAACTCTTTTTCTTACTTTTCTTCTTCACTTTTCTTACAAATCTTATCAATTTTAAACTTAAAATATAATTTAGTTAAACTGATCTTCAGACTCTTTTTCTTACTTTTCTTCTTCACTTTTCTTACAAATCTTATCATCTATAAACTTCAAATATAATTTAGTTAAACTGATCTTAACTCTTTTTCTTACTTTTCTTCTTCACTTTTCTTACAAATCTTATCAATTTTAAACTTCAAATATAATTTAGTTAAAATGATCTTCAGACTCTTTTTCTTACTTTTCTTCTTCACTTTTCTTACAAATCTTATCATCTATAAACTTCAAATATAATTTAGTTAAACTGATCTTCAGACTCTTTTTCTTACTTTTCTTCTTCACTTTTCTTACAAATCTTATCATCTATAAACTTCAAATATAATTTAGTTAAACTGATCTTCAGACTCTTTTTCTTACTTTTCTTCTTCACTTTTCTTACAAATCTTATCAATTTTAAACTTCAAATATAATTTAGTTAAACTGATCTTCAGACTCTTTTTCTTACTTTTCTTCTTCACTTTTCTTACAAATCTTATCATCTTTAAACTTCAAATATAATTTAGTTAAACTGATCTTCAGACTCTTTTTCTTACTTTTCTTCTTCACTTTTCTTACAAATCTTATCAATTTTAAACTTCAAATATAATTTAGTTAAACTGATCTTCAGACTCTTTTTCTTACTTTTCTTCTTCACTTTTCTTACAAATCTTATCAATTTTAAACTTCAAATATAATTTAGTTAAACTGATCTTCAGACTCTTTTTCTTACTTTTCTTCTTCACTTTTCTTACAAATCTTATCAATTTTAAACTTCAAATATAATTTAGTTAAACTGATCTTCAGACTCTTTTTCTTACTTTTCTTCTTCACTTTTCTTACAAATCTTATCAATTTTAAACTTCAAATATAATTTAGTTAAACTGATCTTCAGACTCTTTTTCTTACTTTTCTTCTTCACTTTTCTTACAAATCTTATCAATTTTAAACTTCAAATATAATTTAGTTAAACTGATCTTCAGACTCTTTTTCTTACTTTTCTTCTTCACTTTTCTTACAAATCTTATCAATTTTAAACTTCAAATATAATTTAGTTAAACTGATCTTCAGACTCTTTTTCTTACTTTGCTTCTTCACTTTTCTTACAAATCTTATCAATTTTAAACTTAAAATATAATTTAGTTAAACTGATCTTCAGACTCTTTTTCTTACTTTTCTTCTTCACTTTTCTTACAAATCTTATCATCTTTAAACTTCAAATATAATTTAGTTAAACTGATCTTCAGACTCTTTTTCTTACTTTTCTTCTTCACTTTTCTTACAAATCTTATCAATTTTAAACTTCAAATATAATTTAGTTAAACTGATCTTCAGACTCTTTTTCTTACTTTTCTTCTTCACTTTTCTTACAAATCTTATCAATTTTAAACTTCAAATATAATTTAGTTAAACTGATCTTCAGACTCTTTTTCTTACTTTTCTTCTTCACTTTTCTTACAAATCTTATCAATTTTAAACTTCAAATATAATTTAGTTAAACTGATCTTCAGACTCTTTTTCTTACTTTTCTTCTTCACTTTTCTTACAAATCTTATCAATTTTAAACTTCAAATATAATTTAGTTAAACTGATCTTCAGACTCTTTTTCTTACTTTTCTTCTTCACTTTTCTTACAAATCTTATCAATTTTAAACTTCAAATATAATTTAGTTAAACTGATCTTCAGACTCTTTTTCTTACTTTTCTTCTTCACTTTTCTTACAAATCTTATCAATTTTAAACTTCAAATATAATTTAGTTAAACTGATCTTCAGACTCTTTTTTTACTTTTCTTCTTCACTTTTCTTACAAATCTTATCAATTTTAAACTTCAAATATAATTTAGTTAAACTGATCTTCAGACTCTTTTTCTTACTTTTCTTCTTCACTTTTCTTACAAATTTTTTCATCTTTAAACTTCAAATATAATTTAGTTAAACTGATCTTCAGACTCTTTTTCTTACTTTTCTTCTTCACTTTTCTTACAAATCTTATCAATTTTAAACTTCAAATATAATTTAGTTAAACTGATCTTCAGACTCTTTTTCTTACTTTGCTTCTTCACTTTTCTTACAAATCTTATCAATTTTAAACTTAAAATATAATTTAGTTAAACTGATCTTCAGACTCTTTTTCTTACTTTTCTTCTTCACTTTTCTTACAAATCTTATCATCTTTAAACTTCAAATATAATTTAGTTAAACTGATCTTCAGACTCTTTTTCTTACTTTTCTTCTTCACTTTTCTTACAAATCTTATCAATTTTAAACTTCAAATATAATTTAGTTAAACTGATCTTCAGACTCTTTTTCTTACTTTTCTTCTTCACTTTTCTTACAAATCTTATCAATTTTAAACTTCAAATATAATTTAGTTAAACTGATCTTCAGACTCTTTTTCTTACTTTTCTTCTTCACTTTTCTTACAAATCTTATCATCTTTAAACTTCAAATATAATTTAATAAAACTGATCTTCAGACTCTTTTTCTTACTTTTCTTCTTCACTTTTCTTACAAATCTTATCATCTATAAACTTCAAATATAATTTAGTTAAACTGATCTTCAGACTCTTTTTCTTACTTTTCTTCTTCACTTTTCTTACAAATCTTATCAATTTTAAACTTCAAATATAATTTAGTTAAACTGATCTTCAGACTCTTTTTCTTACTTTTCTTCTTCACTTTTCTTACAAATCTTATCAATTTTAAACTTCAAATATAATTTAGTTAAACTGATCTTCAGACTCTTTTTCTTACTTTTCTTCTTCACTTTTCTTACAAATCTTATCATCTATAAACTTCAAATATAATTTAGTTAAACTGATCTTCAGACTCTTTTTCTTACTTTTCTTCTTCACTTTTCTTACAAATCTTATCAATTTTAAACTTCAAATATAATTTAGTTAAACTGATCTTCAGACTCTTTTTCTTACTTTTCTTCTTCACTTTTCTTACAAATCTTATCATCTTTAAACTTCAAATATAATTTAGTTAAACTGATCTTCAGACTCTTTTTCTTACTTTTCTTCTTCACTTTTCTTACAAATCTTATCATCTATAAACTTCAAATATAATTTAGTTAAACTGATCTTCAGACTCTTTTTCTTACTTTTCTTCTTCACTTTTCTTACAAATCTTATCAATTTTAAACTTCAAATATAATTTAGTTAAACTGATCTTCAGACTCTTTTTCTTACTTTTCTTCTTCACTTTTCTTACAAATCTTATCATCTTTAAACTTCAAATATAATTTAGTTAAACTGATCTTCAGACTCTTTTTCTTACTTTTCTTCTTCACTTTTCTTACAAATCTTATCAATTTTAAACTTCAAATATAATTTAGTTAAACTGATCTTCAGACTCTTTTTCTTACTTTTCTTCTTCACTTTTCTTACAAATCTTATCAATTTAAAACTTCAAATATAATTTAGTTAAACTGATCTTCAGACTCTTTTTCTTACTTTTCTTCTTCACTTTTCTTACAAATCTTATCATCTTTAAACTTCAAATATAATTTAGTTAAACTGATCTTCAGACTCTTTTTCTTACTTTTCTTCTTCACTTTTCTTACAAATCTTATCATCTTTAAACTTCAAATATAATTTAGTTAAACTGATCTTCAGACTCTTTTTCTTACTCTTCTTCTTCACTTTTCTTACAAATCTTATCATTTTTAAACTTCAAATATAATTTAGTTAAACTGATCTTCAGACTCTTTTTCTTACTTTTCTTCTTCACTTTTCTTACAAATCTTATCATCTATAAACTTCAAATATAATTTAGTTAAACTGATCTTCAGACTCTTTTTCTTACTTTTCTTCTTCACTTTTCTTACAAATCTTATCATCTATAAACTTCAAATATAATTTAGTTAAACTGATCTTCAGACTCTTTTTCTTACTTTTCTTCTTCACTTTTCTTACAAATCTTATCAATTTTAAACTTCAAATATAATTTAGTTAAACTGATCTTCAGACTCTTTTTCTTACTTTTCTTCTTCACTTTTCTTACAAATCTTATCATCTATAAACTTAAAATATAATTTAGTTAAACTGATCTTCAGACTCTTTTTTTACTTTTCTTCTTCACTTTTCTTACAAATCTTATCATCTATAAACTTCAAATATAATTTAGTTAAACTGATCTTCAGACTCTTTTTCTTACTTTTCTTCTTCACTTTTCTTACAAATCTTATCAATTTTAAACTTCAAATATAATTTAGTTAAACTGATCTTCAGACTCTTTTTCTTACTTTTCTTCTTCACTTTTCTTACAAATCTTATCATCTTTAAACTTCAAATATAATTTAGTTAAACTGATCTTCAGACTCTTTTTCTTACTTTTCTTCTTCACTTTTCTTACAAATCTTATCATCTTTAAACTTCAAATATAATTTAGTTAAACTGATCTTCAGACTCTTTTTCTTACTTTTCTTCTTCACTTTTCTTACAAATCTTATCAATTTTAAACTTCAAATATAATTTAGTTAAACTGATCTTCAGACTCTTTTTCTTACTTTTCTTCTTCACTTTTCTTACAAATCTTATCAATTTTAAACTTCAAATATAATTTAGTTAAACTGATCTTCAGACTCTTTTTCTTACTTTTCTTCTTCACTTTTCTTACAAATCTTATCAATTTTAAACTTCAAATATAATTTAGTTAAACTGATCTTCAGACTCTTTTTTTTACTTTTCTTCTTCACTTTTCTTACAAATCTTATCATCTATAAACTTCAAATATAATTTAGTTAAACTGATCTTCAGACTCTTTTTCTTACTTTTCTTCTTCACTTTTCTTACAAATCTTATCATCTTTAAACTTCAAATATAATTTAGTTAAACTGATCTTAACTCTTTTTCTTACTTTTCTTCTTCACTTTTCTTACAAATCTTATCATCTTTAAAACAACA